>JAQFYZ010004420.1:0-11120 GCA_034695085.1 Cylindroiulus punctatus | reverse complement strand
CAGCTTTTGAAAAATGTTTTTAAAAAAATGCAAAAAATGAACTAGTTTTTGCAAATGTTTTTTTAAACATGTATATTTAGGCCTCTATATACATACATGTGCTCACTGCAGACTTTAAAGGTCATGTCATGTCATAAATTACCGTTTCGATTACATAATGGTCGAATTTTGGTGACGGACCCTGTTTGAAAAAAAGGCTGGATCCGCCCCTGTTTGGAAATTGGCATGTATACACACATAATTGTCAATATATTTCTTCTATTTATTAATGGCAATGCACCCAGATACAAAGTGGCTTCCTGTCAAAGTAGGAATTGGCAACTGCAATAACTTGCAGACAATCGTGTGCAATCGCATTTAGAAGAATAGCTTGTTCTGCAATGGGGCATTATAACAAGACATGCTTGACACAAAACGAAACCATTAAAAAATAGATATATGTTGGTTAAATTATGAAATCATCAGACAACCTTACTGCGAACATTATACCTGTATGCTCATGCATAAGAGAAGAAATGTGAGGTGCACTTTATGAGAGAGAATCAAAAAGTAACGCAAGTTATCCAGTTATAAGTCACTTATTCTTTGGCTGGTAACAGCCAATGCAGGACGTACTGTCACATACATGTACATGTAAGCTTGATCCAGTTCACATACATTGCATGAAATATTGCATTAGTTATGGATGGTAGACAGCGGTAATTGACAACTCGAAGAAATTAGGTTGATGGATCACACCCACTACCATATCCTGTTATATATACTAGGGTACTGAGTTGAATTGAAGTAAAGTAAGATGTTATTCTGCAGAATAAAAAGTGAATTTACAAAATACCGGTGCATTACTTTCTGAGAGCCCCTTGTAAGGTTGGCTAAAACTATGAAAGCCAGTTTTGTCAAAAATACAAAATACATATATCCCTTCGGTACTTTTCCCACCGATTGATATAAACATTTTATTTTTTTGCTGCACAAAAAATAAAATCTTGGTGCCGAAGCATTTATTTACAAAAAATACCCTACTACGTCGGAAGCAACGTATTCAAGCAAAACTGATTTTTCATTTTTTTGTGGGTAACTTGGAGTCCTGAAAATGTCCACCTGCATTATCAGCCGAACAAATCTCTCAGATATCTCCTTAAATATTTAAACCTTGCAATGAAACTAACGGAGGATACGGGTAAGTTCGAAAGAACCTGGGGAAGAAGTGGTGGGTTTCAAGCCCATGAAGGGATCCTTATATTTCCTCACGCATATTTTACAAAGAGCACATTAAAAAAAAGTTTAGAAGAATTGGCATGTATGACGGGTTATCACACAAATGGGGAAGCTCAACAATCTTTTCGTTCTTCTGGTGACCCTCAATCGATTAAAAACGTTTGATGCCATGAAATGCATTATCATAAAAATAGTATAAGAGCACTTGGTAAAAACCCACCTTTGGATCATGTTCAACACCAACTTTATCAAAATATTTCAGTTGCAAAAAGGCATTTCACGTTCGCTGGCAAAGCAAACTATGACTAGACGGAGGATATACTCCGGATCGCTTTGAAGCATTCGGCAATGCTCGAAATAAATTGTCATAATATGAACCAGTCATCAACTCTTCGGATCGGTTTGCTCCAGAATCTGCTGATGAAGAATCGCCATTTCCTGTTTCAGTGTGTTCAAGCACATGTGAAGATTATTCAGTGGTCTGAAATTGGAAATAACGGAATTAAATAACTTAAGTGGCAAATGTGGAATTGCTAGTATTATGGCACGTAACTCTTGACGCTTTACGCACAATCGCAAAGCATCCACGGCCTACCGAGACATATTGAAGAATTATACAGGGTTCCCCCAGATATTCATTTGTCAACTTCCCTGACATCTCCAGGATTAAAAAAATTGCCATGACCATTACAAATGCGAAAATATGACAATCGCCAATGCACAAAATGCCATATTTACTGTTCATTGTTTATGAACATGAGGTGAACACAAATGTTAATAAGGAACCAGCAATAGAGCACACATTTTAATAAAAAAACTTCAAATTTAGAATAGTTTTTTTTTTCAAATTTACAATTTCATTATTGGGCTCTTCCACAGAAGTGTTTGCTTCAATTGATAGCTTGAGTCATAAAATTCATCCAAATTTTTCTTTGCCAAGTTATTCTTCTTAAAATCAGCAGAAATAAAAAGTAAAGATTTCAAAATTCTTGTCAGAGAAGGTATGTTTGAGATCTGGCAGTTGTTTGACATCCAATTCATGCTTTGACTTCTGTGTCAAGAGATTTATTAAATTTCCCCGACTTTTTTTAAAAAATAAATCAAGCTTCCCTGAGTTTTCCAGGTTTTCGGGATCTGGAAAACCCTTGTAATTACTGAGCTATGATGTTCGAAGCATAGAAGATGCTGATTTTGTGATTCTTTATCGTGTTACACATTCTTATCGCGAGAGCTAGGTGAAGACCTAGCTGCTGCTTCTGCTTAATTCGAATAACTATCCACGACTAGCAATGGTACTATGGTCATTTTGTTTAGCTTCTGCAAATGCTGTGTTACCACTCAAAGACTGCATGCCTATGCCCTCGAACACAACATGGCAATTTTTGCAACACCTCATTTTTTTATGAGTGAGAAATTAATTTACACTATAAACTTCGTGACCATCCTACCATCGTCATTGACATTTTTCAATAAATTTGAACTGTTGTGTTCACCAAACCATAAAAATCCATGCAGATAAAAAAATGAATATTCCATTACCTGCTTTCTGGAAGACTCATACTTTGCTGCAACAGAGATGCAATGAGGGACTCATCATAGGGCGCAGGGGACTCTGCGAGTTGAAAATCGAAGGCATTGTTGCCAGACTTGTTAGCAGCGTCCAGTGCCGACAAACACTTCTTGTAATCAGCCTGAAGAGCCTGTATGGATAAAATCGTATTTTGAATTAATGATAAATAAAATTTCAATGAAACCCTTTAGTTGGCCATCCCATCATGTGGGACAGTTCTTCTCCGCGCCGGACGTGCGCCACAAAAATCGCACTAGAGGAAAACCCTCTAAGCTGGACACCAGCTTTCAACTTGAATGAGAACACCATATAAGTTATCAGACAGTACAGATACTTTTTTTATTCCATGCTGGAAAAGTCAGTGTGATTTGTCTCGTCACGTAATATTCTTCGAACTACGGCCGAGCAAGCTAACTCGGATACTTGTTACGCACCACAGGTGTCCGACATAAATTTTTCTTTCAAGACTTGATAGAATATGGAGCTGTTAAAGCGTTATCATAAAACATAGCGATTTATATCCGCTGTTCAAAAAACTTCACAATTTTGAAAAATTCGCAAAGGAAATAGGAAATAGGAACATTTTTTGTGAAACCTGATGTCAAATGATGAATTTAACCCATACTTCTATTTCAAATAACGATGAATCTGCATTTGTGCACCAAAAATTATCAAAACAGGACAGATGTTATTCACATTAAAAAAGCATAGCAAAAACAAGCCACAAGCGAAATTTTGAAAATCTTGATGTGATGACAGATAGTGACATGGTCAACACATCAATTCAATTGTCAACTTCCCTGACCTTTCCATGACATTTCCAGGTTTAAAAAAATTAAATAACCATTAAAAATTGCGAAAATATGATATGTATATGCCAGTTTTAAAATTGCCATATTTACTGCTCAATGTTTATAAACATGAGAACACAAATTTTTATAAGGATCCAGGAATATAGCATACATATTAACAAAAAAAACTTGAAATTAGATTAGTTTTTTTTTTAAATTTACAATTTCATTATTGATCTCTTTCACCTAATTGTTTGCTCCAATTGGTAGTTTCAGTTGCTTGACTTCTAGAGACTCGCATTTTAAGTTTTCGTTTTCGCTCTTCCGCTTCTTTCAATAGTGTCATTTTTTCACTGCTGTGTCCACAGATTTTTTAAATTTCCCTGATCTTGTTATAATAAATCAATCTTCCCTGACTTTTCCAGGCCTTTACAACTTCCCTCACTTTCCAGGTCTGAGGAAACCCTGGGTGAATTTTAGCATCAAAGATTGAGGGAAATTGACCACAATAAAACAACCAGACGCAAAAAATCCAGAGCTAATGAAAACTCCATGACTTTCATGAAGTGAACTTCATTGCATGACTTCTACGACCTGAATTTAATTCCATGAGCGATAGACACCGATACACATGTTTAGATCATGCATTCACGCAGTTCTCTCGAACATTAAACTTACCTTGTTCCTCTCGACGCTCAGTTTCAGCGCGGATCGCATCTCCGTGCCCTTGGTTTGGAACTCGATTTTCTCTTTCAACGTGGACTGGAGCTCGGTCTTAACCTTTTCCAGCTCCTCCTTGGTGCTCTGCAACGCGTGTGCCAGCTGCTTCACCTCGGAGTGGTAGTGCTCATCCATTTGCTTTTGTTGGTCTTTCAGGATGCCAAGTTCTTGGTTCTTCTGCTGCAGGTGCCAGCTCAGTGTCTGGGAAAGCGGCACAGAAATTGAGAATCGATAACAATAGTTAAAAAAAATTGTCACCGCTGTTATTCGGGGCACTTACTTTGATTTGGTCGGCCAGCATTGGGTCCTTGGCCCTACCCTCTTCCAGCTCCTTGTTGAGACACGCGGCCTCGTTTTTACTCTGCGACAGCTTCACATGAAGCTCACCCATCTCAGCTCTTAGTTTCAACGCCAGCTGCTGCTGCTCTTCGAGGTGTTTCCCCGAATCAACGGCTTCTATCCTTTTGGCCTCCAAGAGACGTTTCAGCTCTTCAACTTCGGTCCTCAAGCTGGCGACCTGTTTGCTCAGCTTATTGCTTTCCAGCTTCTCCTTGAAAACCTGAAACATCAATTCAATTATTGAATGGCATTGACATTTGGGACTGTGTTCCAAGCACCACCAAGTAGGAAAATCCTCCAAATGTCTGATCCATTAAGAAAATTGTACAGGGTTCTCCAGAAATTCAATTCTCAACTTCCTTGACTTTCCAGGTTGCCCTAAAATTTCCCTGACCATTAAAAATGCGAAAATATGACATATGCCAAGGTAAAAAATGCTATGTTTATTGTTTGTTTGTTTATAAACATGAGGGGAGCGCAAATTTAAATAAGGAACCAGCAATACAGCAGACAATTTAATAAAACAAACTTATAATTTAGATTAATTTTTGTCATAATATGTCTTGATAGCTTCAGTTAATTAAAATGTAAAACATGCAAAATTTATTGTTCATTGGTTATCAACATGAGGTGAACACAAATTTTAATAAGGAACCAGCACTAGAGCACACAATTTAATAAAAACTCAAATTTACCAATTTTTTTTAACAAAATATACAATTTCATTATTGATTTATGCCACAGAACAGAATATGACTGCTTGCTTTAACTGATAGCTTGAGTTCTTGACTTCTATATCAAGAGATGTGTTAAATTTCCCTGACTTTTTTAAATACAAATCAGTCTTCCCTGACTTCTCCAGGCCTTTCCAACATCCTGACTTTCCCTGTATTCCAGGTCTGGGGGAACTCTGTACTGGTATTTTCAAAGATTTAAAAAAAAATTGGATGTATGACAACGAAAATGACACCTACTTGCTTTCTCAAATCGTGCCCCTTCTCCTGCTCAGCAGAAAGCTTCTGTTTGGCATCCTTGAGACTTTCCCGCAGCTCCTTTTCAACGTGCTCCTTCCACGTTTCCAGGTTTTGGTTCTGAGCATCAGTGATACATCGTGCATCAGCAGATGAAAAATGTATTTCTGCCATATTATCAGCTTGTGTCTTGCTGTTTTCGACAATAGCTGCGGAAAATGCGAGTCATTTAGAATTATGAAAAAATCATCATTGCTTGAAATATGATAAAATCAAATCTCATTTCTTGGAGGGTATAATGAGCAGTGGTGTTAGATCTGATGCAACATTCGGAAACTTGCCCGAAACTATAATTCGTTCAATGGCTAACAAAATTGGCTTATTCAAAAGGAACAATTCTGCCCAAATAATTTAGATAACGCAGTGCTTTGCTAGAAACCGCCATTTCTTCGAAATAGATAATTACTGACTGGAATGTACTTTGAGGGCAAATTAAACGTAAGCACAATGAAATAACTTGAAGCATTTTCTTTTCAATTTGACAACCACGAAACAGAAAATCAAGTTATGCTGTAAGGTGTAAAAAAATCGTAAATCCTAACCGTTCCAAATTAAATTTCCCTATGCGAACCACGGTTATTTCAGATAAAATGTAACAGAAATCATTTTGGTTCTCACTTTGCAACCTGCTCCGTTCCTTTTCCAGCTGAACCAGCATCTGTTGGTTCGTATCTGCGCGCTGCTTCTCCTCTTCGGTGATTCGTTGCATTTCTGTCATCTTGAAAATTATAGTTGAGGATTTAGAAAAACATACGTATATACAAAACGTGTTAAAAGGCTCATCACACGAGAATCTCCCTTGAGCAGGCATTTCCTTAGGTTGCGTCGGCCAAGTCATTTTCCAATTTTTAGTATTTTGTGCACATATTTGTTCCTGAAATATTAACGACTTGTGCACTGCAGACTTAGGAAACTTCAATACAAACACCTCTATCACACGTTGGCAAAATTTACACTATAAACATAAATACATGTGTACCCTTGGAAAATGACATAGCTGACAACCTAAAACTATGCCCGCTCAATAGAGGTTTTAGCATGCCAGGGTCATTTTGAGGGTTCCAGGATGTTAACCATGATGGGTTGCCACCTAATTGGTAAGGTAGTCATGGTTGATGTTATGTAATAAAATAATTATGCGCTCGAGTGCTACTGTAATATTTAAGGTTGCGTCCTTTTTGAAACACTCTGTCAGGGCCCTGAAGAAACAATTGATTTGCAATGTATCTGTGAATGGGCAAATGGTTTTGATTGGAGCCACAACCAAAGAACTTTAGGTACAATTAATAAAAGGACATAACGTTAATAGATTCCAAACAGTGAAATGGCCAAAATGTGACTCAAATACCAGACATGAATTTCCTGACAAAAACTAATGGAAAAATCAAGTGAGGAACATAATTAGAAGAAATGACTTCCCCATGTGAGATGCACGAGAACATGACATCAAATTCAAGCACTTGTGAAAATTATAAATGACAGGGTTGCCACCGATTTTTCAAAACTGTCTTTTCTGACTATTAACAAAATAATCACAAATTCAGCCTGACTTTGCCTGATGGAACCAATTTAATTGCCTGACCTATATATTAAACTTTTGTAGCTCACACATTACTCGGTGATCTGAAAACAACTACTTATTGCATTTGAGCATTTTAACTTGAACACATTAATTTTGCAATTAAAAAATTTTACACTGTAGTTGCTGAATTTTTTCTACAATAGCTGCATCTGCTAATCTCTAAAATCTCATAAACATTGTAGCTGATTGTTTTACACTTTCTCAATTATGCCTGACTTTGCTTAAGTATTTTTCATTTGCCTGACTTTGCCTGTCAGTGACAACCTTGTGAATGATATAAATTGCTGTTTAAGGTAAAAAAATACTGCATGACTAAGTAAATCAGCTGTAATCAATGCACGAGCTTATCCACAAGGGGATAAGTTCGATGTCATGTTCATTTGCTTCTCAGAACCTTTTTCACCGCACAAATCTGGAGAGCAAGAAAACGGAAACCATGAAGAACTAAGAATAAAGTAATGTAGCGAAACCAACCTTGTTTTCCAGCAGAGCAATTCGCTTCCGAAAATAGTACAGTTTGGCATCTCTGCTCTTGCCACCGTTTTGCTGCGGGCACCTCGGGGCACTGGATGCTTCGGCCGCATTGTTGCTGGCTGCCATTTCTGCCAACTTCGCTTCCAAAGACTTCGCCTCTGCTTCATACTTTTTGGAGCTTTTCAAAGACGCTCGAAGCTTTTTGGTGAGCACGTTTATGTTCGACTCGTAGCGCCGGCAACGCTCTTTCTGCTCCCGCTCCTTCTCCTTGAGCACCGCATCCGTTTCCTGTGCCCGTTCCCCGCTCGCATCATCCTCGCGCAAATCCGTGGTGTCAGTTTGGGTGTCGACATCCATCGATAGCCTCTGAGCTGTCATCTCTTGTAAAAATGGAGCTGGACCTTGTTTCAGCAATTGCAATGGCTGCTGCTCAGAGCTGGCTTCCTCAAGCTTACCTTCCTCAACCGAGGAATCTCTGGCATCGGCAACAGACACTTCAAACCCATTCACCGTCTTTTTCTCCATATCCAATTCACATCTTGGAACATGGTCCTCCTCGCACACCTTCTTCATGCGCTTCAGCTGGTCGTCGAATTGCAGAAGCAGCCTCTTGTGCTCTTCGATGGTCATGTCTTTGACCTTGGCCTCTCCGGCAAGCACAGACTTCTCGTGCTTCAGCTGGCCGATCGTGGTCACCTTTGCGGTCAGCTCCTCCTTCATCTGCCGCAGCCTGCCGTCCAGCTTCAGAATGTTTTCCCTGACCTCGGTCAGCGTATCGTCCATCTCAAGCTTCTCGTGCCGCACTGCTCCCAGCTCAATTTCCAGAGCCACGGCATGCTTCTTAATGCTGTCCAGCTGCTCGTCTTTGGTCTGCAGTGATACGTGAAGCTCCTTTACCTTGCCTTCTTGATCCGCTTGTGCCTCGCGCATGGAATGCCGCTCCAGCTCGCTGTCGTTCAGCATTTTCTGGAGCATGGTCGCCTGCTTCATCAGCTGTGACACATCCTTCTCCAGCTTGGTCACCAGTTCGGTCTTGGCCTCCACCTCCGTGGAGGAGTTCCGCAGCTGGTGCTCGAGCTCGTGTCTGGAAATTTTCTCCTCCGTGAACCGGGCTCGTTCTTCCTCCACCTTGCGCATGCGCTCCACCACGGCTCCCTCCGCAAGGTCCTTGTCCGTGTGCAGCTGCTGGAAGGAGGCTTCACGCTCCTGCATGTCCGACTCGATGTTCTGCAGGTGCCTCAGCAGGCCCTCCTTCTCCCGCACCGCCTTCTCCTGCAGCTCGGCCAGCTGCTTCTTGGCCTGGTCTCGCTCAAACCGCAGCTTCTCGGCCAGGGAGTCCCCATCGGCCTTGGTGTTCTGGAGCGCGATGACCTCCTGCTGCATCCGGCTCTTCGTGGCCTGGGACTCCTGCAGTTGCTGCTTGTACCACTCCTTCATCTTCTTCTCCGAGGCCAGCTGGCCCTTGAGGGACTCAAGCTCGCCGTGCATGGTCGCCTTTGTGCCCAAGAGGGTCTGCAGCTCCACATGCAGCTCGGCAATCTTGTTCTTCAGCCCGCGTATTGCACCGTCCTTGGACTCCACCTCCACCTTCAGCTCGATCAGGACTATACGCGCCTGCTGTGCTTCCTTTTCGGAGATGCTCGCTTCCTCTCGGTACTGCAACGCCTCTTCGGTCTTGGCGTCCAAGATGCAGGACAGCCGCGAGGCTGCTGCTTCTGATTCCCGCACCTTACCCTCCAACTGGTCCAACTTGAACCTCTGCACCTCCCCATCCTTTTGGGCCTTCGATATCAGCGCAGCCTGGGCCGAGGAGCTCGTCCGTGCCGAAGACAGCTGCGCATGAAGCTGCTCTCGCTCCAACTTGCCGCGGCTGACCTCTACGAGCAACGCTTCCACCTGTCCTTCCAGAGCGGCCTTGGCTCGCATCAGATCCAAGTTGTTGCTGGCCATCTCCTGGTAGTTCCGAAACTGGTCTGGAGAGACCTGCGGCGAGGCCTCCAGGAGGTACTTCCTGACGCGAGCCATTTCCTCGTCCACACCGCTCACCTCCGACATGTTCGATTGGAGCTCGAGACGCTCCGAGAAGTTGGACTCCAGCTCGTAGCACTCCGAGCTGGCAAACTCCATGTCCGAGATGGTGGACATGCTGTCCCTGGCATTCACCGAACTGCCCAAATTGACTGCATTTTTGGATGCCGCGCGCATTTGGGGATCGTCGAAGGACTCCGGCAAAGGTGGCTTGCCTACGTCATTGCTAGGAAACAACGCACCTTTATCGCTCTCGCCAGTAGGCATGCTGGGCGATTGGGGCCCGCCGGACAGCCACGAGCGCCTCTCGACCACAGTCGTTATCCGGTCCCTAGGAAACGGGTGAAGTTCTTTGTGCAACTGCGTATTTTGGCTGACGTTTGACGTGGCCCCAGCCGAGTGATTGGAAGCGGCGCGATGCGAAGCGCCCTCTGAAAGGTGCTGGTGATATGTGTTGGCTACAACCTGCGCAACCACATCGGGCGCTGCTGGTTTACGATGAGATCCATCTGCAAAGAAAGAAAATCCTCGATTTAAGATGGAAGTACGGCCAACGCGTTCCACGGAGCAATCTCGCAACTTCACACAGGCTGTCAGTAAGAAACAGCACGCCAAAAACATGGTAAGCCATAAATTCGATTTCAGAGGTTCGTTAGCCGTATTTTCAACAATACAATACGTAAAATTAACAGCAAGGGGACAACGAATAATTTTGGAATACGAATAATCCACTGCTGAATGCCATTATCGAGGGTCAAGTGGCAATAACAAGTGGTCAACAACGCAAGTGGTCAAGAGAACAATAATAATAAGGGTTGAGAAAATGCGATGAGAAAACCAATTTCTTAGGTCGCCATTCTGAAGAATTTGGTTTTCTCATCGCAATTCTTCAACCCTTATTGCTATTGCTGTCATTTTTATGTGACCTCGGCTGAGAAGAATATGGGTATGTATAACTTTGATTGTTTTTCTTGCTTTAAATACAACTCACAACTTACATAATGTGGACTCGCAACAGTAGTATCCATCTCACGCATACAACAATTGAATATACCAGGCTGGATTAGGTGCTCCAGTCAGAGGTACATGTACACATGTACATATTCAGTGCACTGTAAGTTATCTAAGTCAGATTTTCCCCATTTTTTAAAAAAGAAATTCAATCCGTTATAACCACGCAATCTATCTTGAGCATGAAATTTACAGAAATGAAAATTGTGATAGCTAGAAAAAAACTGACATTGGTAACTGTGACATTAGCATAAAAATAGGTTCAGTTACATCCCAAGAAGCAAAATGACGTCTATTCAACAATGTCCTAAACGTTGAATGGACGGCTTCCACTGACTATTATTAGACGTCCAGAG
>JAQFYZ010004419.1:0-11120 GCA_034695085.1 Cylindroiulus punctatus | reverse complement strand
GCAAAGTCAGGCAAAATTTGTGATTATGCTGCTAAAAGTCAGGCAAAATTTGTGATTATGCTGCTAAAAGTCAGGCAAGACAGTTTTGAAAAATCAGTGGTAACCTTCTCGGTGGTTTCTGTTTCCACGATAGCTGTCAACAGACACTCGTAGTAGTTTCTCAACAATTTCCATAGGCTAAGGCTGTGTTTTTGCAGTGACATAGGTACTAATAAGTGATTTTCCTCTCCGCTCGTTTAGCTCGGCACTTCAGTCTTCGAAGATTTCCCACCTCGCCGGCCCATGCGCTCTTTTCCTGTACACTCCGACACGCCGGCCTTCGGCAGCTTGCACCGCCACCGCCAGCACCCCAGCACCTGGGCCACCGAGAACCACCACGGCTCGCAGGAGTCGTCGCCCACCGAGGGCCGCGACGCCATGCGGCACCCCTTCTTCCAGCGCTCGGAGAGCATCCCGGTGCGCGTGTCGCACGAGTCCCGCCACGGCTCCCGCGCCAGCACGCCCGAGTCGACCGGCTCCGGCCACTCGCACGCCAGCAGCAGCCACTCGCGACCGCACTCCAACGGCCCGGACGCGCCGCAGGACGAAGACGGCGCTATTCCGGAGGGCGTCGAAGAGCACCCCGGCGTGGCCGCCAGGACGGGCCGGCCCAGCTTCACGGCGCGCAGGCAGCCCAAGGTCCACCACATACCCATCCACGTGGAGCCCAGGGACGGCTCGCAGCCGGTGGTCCTCACACCGCCAGCCGAGGCCAACTCCAGGGCCCCGCCGGACCTGGCACCGACCGCCGCACCGCAGCCCAAAAAGACGGTCAAGCAGGTCTTCGCCATGCCCGTGCCACCCAACATGGCCAGGGACGCCGCTGATTCTGCGCGCAGCAACAACGGCAGGAACAGCGGCAGCAGCAACAACAGCAGCGGCAGCATCCCCGAGGTGGTGAGTAAGGACAGTGCGGCCAAGGAGCGAGTGGTGCCCACCGCGGTGCCGGACAACGCGCGGCAGCCCAAAAAGACGGTAAAGCAGGTCTTCGCCATGCCCGTGCCACCCAACGTGGCCAGCGGCAACGGCAGGAACAGTGGCAGCAGCAACAACAGCAGCGGCAGCATCCCCGAGGTGGTGAGTAAGGACAGTGCGGCCAAGGAGCGAGCGGTGCCCATCGCGGTGCCGGACAGCGCCACGCCACCCCAAGCGGCATCGCCCACCACCGTGGAGACGGAGGCCACCGTGACGCTGCCCAGGAAGAAGAAGAGCGCGGCCGAGGCGGTGGAGGAGGTGCGGCGGGACGTGGAGCACCAGCGGAGATGCGTGGAGGAGTTCGCGGGAGCGCGGGGCGACAAGCAGTACCTCTACCTGGACGAGATGCTGACCAGGGACCTCATCAAGCTGGACAATATCGCCACCGACGGCGACGACGAGCTGAGGAAGGCGCGGCGGGCCGTCATCGTGGCCATCAACGAGTGCATCCAGGCCCTGGAGCAGAAAGTGGCCGGCGCGGAGGACGCGGCGGCCCGAGAGACCCGGGAGGCAACCGCCGGAGAAAGTCAGCCCGAGGAAACGATGGACGTTTGCGAGGACGATGCCGGGGAAGAAGGCGCGGCCGAGGACGCGGCTGCGAAAGAGGATGCGGCTGCGAAAGACGCGCAGCAGCCGCAAGAAGAAGCGGTTGTCGATGGAGAGCCCGAAGCCCGAGAACCCGACGAAGTGCCTGCGCAGAAGGAGGAGGCCGAAGCATCGACGCCGGCCGAGGCCCAGGCGGCGCCCATGGAGACCGAGGTGAGCAGCGCCGCGCCCGTGGAAACCAGCGTCTGACTGTGCGCGGTTGACTCTCTGAATGCGTCGTGCGTGCGGAACTCGCTGGAAGTGCCGTCGGAGTCACGAACCAACGTATCTGGGAACTTGAACGATTACGATGCGAGGTTTCGATAAGCAACGGAACTCTCGAATGGTTGCAGAAACGTTTTCAGGATCAAAAATCTGCACCAGCGAATGCGCATAATTTGTGCTCCAATTTGTGAGAAGTGGTCAGTTTCTCCTGTCCATCTGGAAAACTCGTTTGCGGCACAAATTTGAAACCAGGTCCCTGACCGAAGACTCGCTGTTCGAAAGGTTCTCAGTGCCGCAGAAGCAGGTAGCAGAAGTAAGAGTGTAGCCAAACCGTGGTTGCGTTTCACGTTTTTGTTTTTGGGCACTCTAGTCCTTCCGAAACGCGGGTCTTCGAAAGTCGCGCCGTAAAGATCTGTCAACGTACTCGCGCTTAGAGTCGACGCCTTCGGAACCCTGTCCGGGTTCTTTCTCTATTAGTTTTGCTAAGTTAAACGTATCTGTAAGATAAAGCGTTGTTTGTAAATGTCATTATTACTCTTAACGTCTCGTCACGTGTGATGTCGATGCACATCTTGTTCTTCTTACACCAGTTGGAGTGAAACAATAAAATTTCTCCTAATATTTCCAGTGTCCGTTTGTGTTGCGGGGAAAGTTACGGAAAACTTTTAGTGGGACCGTAGGAGAAACTGCTAGCAGGAAGGTTAGTAAGTCGAACGTGTTGTTACCTTAACATAGTCATAACCCGTAGAATCTTCATTTTTAATAGGTAGTTAAATGTGGGGATGAAATTCAGAAATGTCTTCTTAACGATAGGTGCACAGTCTCACCGATCGCATTAACCTCACCGGACTTTAACTAGGTTTCCGCTTTGCTTAGGAGCTGGCAAGTAATTCCACCTCCCGTAAGATAATGTGAAAACTCTGTCTATTTAACAAATTTATTTTTCCCCTCTTAACAGAAAGACTTAAGTTTAGGAAGGTTACGAAGATGGCATAAACGTTGCTTTATCAGAAATTTATTGTGAATAATTACAACAACGCATCATCATTTCAGGCCTTAAACGTAGACCTCTGAGCCAGAATTCTCCTCCGTATCGAATTAAACGTGGTTATAACAAGATGCCAACTGTTTATCTTCCGCGCCGATCCCAGGTACATCTCGACGAGAAACAGAATTTCACTCCCAGCCCTGCATGATCTTGTCGAAGTCGGAAGAACTGATGAACGGCAGATCGACGCTCCTAAGTGGAAGAAAACAGAATTTAGGGAATTGTTTTTTTAGGTTGTTTTAGGGGTTTAGTTGTTTTAGGGAACTTGCATTACGCCATTTTTTATTTTTGTAAAAAAATTTTCATATCCAAAACCTTTGGATTTTAGCACCTGGTGAAGGTTTTAAGTTAACCGAAACCTCGTGCAGATGTTACTCTTCTGACTGTGAATAATAACTAAGTTCTTATGTCCAGTCACGGCCATAAGATGCCCTTTATTTCGTTAGGGAATTGTTACTCGAAAATGCTTCGGTCGCTCGCAGTACTTGCCTGATCATGAGCTCCCCGCAGTAAGGGCACTCGGTGGCCAAGACGGCGTCCAGCTCGGCCTGCGAAAAGATTTTTATTTTAGTTTTTCATCGATGTTTGACTTAACCGATGCCCGGATTTCTAGACTCGCCTTCATGTCCTCCCTGGAGCTGGCTGCGGTCAGGGCGCCGGACTCTTCTCTGCCGGAGCTGGCCAGGTGCCGCTGGATCTCCTCCACGCGCTGCTTCTTCGCCGTGCCCAGCTGGGGCAGGACCTCGGCCACCAGGCACTCCACGTGGAACATGTGCCGGCAGGGGAAGGCGTAGAACGAGCACGTCAGGACCGGGTAGCAGCACGACACGCACTTGTTCTGCGAGGAAACCAGCGTGTACCTGCCGAGAGAGAGGAGATTACGGACGAAATGCTGAAGGTAAGGCCCAACGCGAGTTCCTACTTGTTACGAAAGCTGCGCGTCTCGGCCCGGATCTCCTTGGTGCTCTGCGTGGCTTCTTCCATCTCGTCTTTCAGGCCCTCGATGTGCTGGTTGTACTCCAGCAAGGACTGGCAGATGGCGTCCTGCGAATGGAAGAGGAAAGGGCATCAATGAGAGCTACGGCCGTGTCTCGTTCGGTTTGCTAATTTTTAGGGCCCTAAAACGTTTTGATTTTTTTACCATGCTTATTTATACTTTACAAGCAAAATCTTCAAATCTGGCGATCCGAATTACACCCACTTAGGCAATGTTTAGCACTTTGCATACATGTTCGTTCCTGGTGACAATACTTCTTTCCAGGCATTTCATCAAAGTTCTTTTCGATATAATATTTATTATTTCGTATCAACTCATTGAAAATTTGTTAAAAACCCACATCGAGCCGAACTCTATTATTATGACATTATTTAATTAATATTGGTATTCCCGACCGAACAAAATATGATAGATGACTCACGAATTAGCCAAAAATGGATTAAAATTATTCACGCGTACTAAACTGTGTCGGGTGCTAACTCGGCTATGTTTGTCAGAAGAGATGTTCTTAGCGACTCGTTAGATTTTCTTGTGAAGAATGGGTGGGAACCCTGATTTTGCATGTCACATTGAACTAGAAACTTGTGCTTCTTACAGCACATGCCGGGAACAGAGCGGGACACGCTCACCTTGAAGTGGTCGATGGTGACGAAGCTGGGAAAGAACGGTAAGATGTCCTCTATCTTGATCAGGTCGCACTGCTGCAGAAACTCCATGGCACGCCCGATGTCGTTCTCCTCCTTGACCACATGGTGGGCTGTGGAGAGTGAACATGTTGAGACACACTTTTCACTTTTTGCATCTTTGTGACTGAACTAATCGGTTAGAATATGCATCGGACAAAGCAAGCTCCTGTTTCATTCGGCTGAAACATACTCGTATTTTTATTAAGGGGAAAATTTTGATCGGTGGAACCGTGCTCATTTTAACCCATTGGTAATAGAATGCATTGCTTCTTTACAATGGGTTTTGTATTTTACGGACTATAAGACGCACCTGAATTTTTAAGCAATTTTTTAAAAAATAACATTTTTACCATTTTTATTATTAGATTATATTAGATTATTAGATTATTATTAGATTGAAAATTAAAAAAAATTCTTAGTTTATAACTGTGTTAAATGTTTACAGTTTATAAATGTTATTTTTAAAAAATAACATTTTTAAACTGCTGATATTTTATTCTTCACGGTCAAGTTACTACTATTTGTATTTGCACGACGTTTCGCTAAATTTATAGCTTCTTCAGGTGCTGTTATTAACAACGAACAAATGGGAAAATTTTAGATAAAAAGCCGCGAAATGAAAGGAACATAATTCCTGGTGTGGATTCCTTGTGAAGAAATTGTGAACATAATTGAAGAATAACATTTTTACCATTTTTATTATTAGATTGCAAAGCCAGACTAAAAAAATTCTTAGTTTATAAATGCTCTGTTTCCATGTTCTTCCGCATATGCTATTACTTTCAATTTATAGCCCGCATCATACGAATACCTTTTATTTTTTTCCATCGCGAAACTAGCTACTAGCACCTGAATTTCGGAGGCAATTTTTTGAAGAAAAAAGTGCGTCTTATAGTCCGTAAAATGCGGTATGTCTCTCGACTCGCAGTTGCGAAACAAAGCGTAAGAAGAGCGTCTGAAAATCTTGCCTATTTTCAACCAGAGTTTCTTGCGCAGGTCTTCGTTCTCCTCCGGGCGATCGGCGTACTGCTTGGCCTTGTCCACGTCGAACTGCGGACGAAAGTGAGGACGTGAGACTCGAGACCCCGGCTCGGCCCGTAACATACTGTAGCCAGCGAAGCGCAGACTCACCTGGAGGGCCAGGTCGACGGCCTCCTCGTACAGCCCCATGACAGCGTAGATGTGCACGCAGGCGCTGCGCAGCCCGCACTCTGAGCACACCCGCAAGGCGTACTCCAGGTCGTAGCTGACGGTGGCCGGGTCCTGCCCCTGCGCGTTCAGGTACGTCTCCAGCTTGTCCGGGGCTGTCTTGGCATACAGCGACAGCAGGTAGTTGTGGATGGTCCGCTCCTTGTTGTCCAGCCGACGGACGCAGAAGTCCAGGTAGCGGATGGCCTCGTTGCGCTCTTGCAGCTAAAGTTTGGATGAAAAATAATTAATCGGTTCCAGATTTATTGATTTGGAAGTTGCAACGTTTCGTCCTGCACGGACTTCATCAGGCAAAGAGAAAACTACATTTTTTAAAAAGACGCAACGAGCAGCATTAATAACAGCAATAATCATAATTCATACAAGGTGAGTACGACACAACTCCCATACCTAATTTCAAAAACTACCGTTAATTTTTTTTAAGGCAATTGCAACTAACAGCAACTGTACAAGTTCATTAAATTTTACTAATATCCAAAAGTCAAGCTATTACCAAAAGCTGGTACAATAAATTAATTATTAATTATATATACGGTCAAGAGTCTCCACATAATGTTTTTGGATGAAAAACATATAAAGATGCAAATGCTAAAAAAAAAATGCACCGAGCCCTACTACCTTTCCCCGATTGTGGTTGTAGTGGACGAGCGCCGGGATGAGCCGCGAGGGGTCCAGCTTGCGGGCGAAGGCGATGCAGGCGTCCACGGTCTCGGTGGGCACGAACTGCATCAGCAGAGGACAGAACTGGTAGAAGAGGTCGACGCGCTTCTGCGGGAGCAAAGAGGGAAATAGTGTGAACGTTCGAGGCTCGGCCGCGCGCCGCTGCCGCTCTCACCTGCTTCTGGAGCACCGCCAAAGCCTCCCGGTAGTTGCCGTTGTGCAGGTGGAACTGGACCACGCGCTCGAAATCTGCGGGCCGCGGAAAAAGCAAATAATACATTGTCAAAAAATTTCAGAAAATCGGAAAACGTCCAGACCTTGCATGATGACGGCGAAGCCGATGAGCGCCTCCTGGTTGCCGTGGCTGGACATGAGGTCGTAGATGGTGGCGCAGTTGTTGCGGGCACACTCCTTCACCGAAGGCAGGGCCAGGAAGCCGTGGAACTCCTGATTGAGCTTGGCGTAGGCCGGCGTGCCGCGCTGGCTGCCGTCGCTCAGCTCGCCCAGGTGGTTCAGGTAGAGCTCCACCAGCCAGGTCACGATCATCGTCGTCTGGGTCATGTCCTAGACGGGAGCAACCGAAGACGTGAGAAATCTATCGAATCCTGAATGAAACTTTACCATCTACTAACTTCAGTGAATTTTTTAGGTTTTCCGGACGAAATTATATGTACGGAAAAGGAGGTGGCTCGGCCGGTTTTGCGCTTATCGGAAATTGCACGGCGGTTCGGATGCAGAAATCCTCTTTCTCGGTAATGTATCGGAACTTGAAATTTGCGTTAACTTTGTCGCGCGAATGTTCAAGAAGTGCGCGTAAATTTATGAGCACATGTAAAATTCCATGTAAATTCCATAAAAATTCCATGTAAAAATTGGAATTTGCACGGCGGTTCGGATGCCGAAATCCTCCTTCTTGGTAATGTATTGGAACGTGAAAAATTTGCGTTAACTTTGTCGCGCGAATGTTCAAGAAGTGCGCGTAAATCAAGTCGGAATTTAACAGAAATATACATTACACGTGGCTTTAGCACATGATTTTTTTTACAATGTATTACTGTATCTTAAAAAAAATTGTTAACGAAAATATCTTTCCGATAAATTCACGTAGCTTCAAAATTGTTTTTTCTTCGAAACGTGTTAATTCATGCAGCTTTAAACTGCACATAATTTCTTTATGTTATTCAATTTTTTATTTTAATTTATTTGTATTATAGTTCCTGCGCGCTCGCATCACGTTCTGATAAAGCTGACTTCCAACTGAACAAAATTTCCAAAACCGACCGAGCTGACACCTTTCCTTTTCAAACGGTTCCTGGTTACGGCAAAGTATGCTCATCTTTTCCTAACAAAATATTTCAGACCCCCACCCAAGTCAGCGTGAAGTCGTGCTCTAAAAAGTACGGTAATAACAAAACAAATCTCGAGAGATAAAAAACGCCACGGGCTAAATTCTTCACGGAAGTATCAAAAATGATGGATTTTACTCCGTAGTTTTACAGCCGTCATCAGCATTTGGCTGGTCGATACCCCGGAGACGGACAGCCTAAAAATCTCAGATGTATCGTAACGATTTCCACGACTTTTCCAGATGGCCGATACTCACCTGGGGTCTCAAGCCGGCCAGCTTCTGCAAGAGGTACGTCTTCAAGCCGTTCTTCTGCTCCGCCTGCAGGAACTTGAGGGCCACCTCCTCGAAGGACACGTGGGTCTTGGCGTAGACGGTGGCGCTGTCCTCGTAGCTGTAACGGAAAAGATCGGTCAGGCCCGTCCGGTGGAAAGTTAGCCGAAAAAGGGAACTCGAAACTCAACAGTTTGCGGCCGAACAAGTCATCGGCCTGCCTGGTCAGCACCACGTCCAGGTTGGCCGCGTCGTCCCGGCAGTACTCCTTGGCCGACTCGTAGTCGCCATTGCCGAGGAAAACCTGCCACACGTGCCTGTAAACGAGGGTCGGTCAGAGGTCGGGGCCACGTGCGAACGACAAATGGCTCGGCCGGACCTTACCTGGCCTCCCGCACCACGTTGTACCGGTAGACGGCGTATTCCGAACAAGCCCAGATGGTCCCCGTGACGGGGTCCTTGGTCAGCTGGACCATGCTGCCGTAGGTCTGTTCGCGACGGGAGAAAAAGACGCCAGCGTTAAGTCTAGGCCGGCGAAAGAATCTGATCGGGGATGATCGGAAGCCACCTCCGTGAAGATGTCGTCCATCACCAGCTGGTCGCTCAGTATGCTGAAGCCTTTGACCCTGTGTTCGTTTGATGACCGGCAGGCAGACGATGGAATGGAAAATGCGGCGAGCAGGAAAAAAAATTATGTCAGTTTCGACGAAGAGGTAAAAACCGTGCCAGGATTAGACATTACCTGTCTCGATAGAGGACCAGGACGTGGAATTCGGTGAGCGCGATGGCCATGGGGACGCCCTCCGCGTCCTTGCCCTTGGGGTAGTTGACGTGCTTGCGCTCGGTGGTCACGGAGTCCACCCCGGCCTTGCCGCTGTAGTCCATCCCGTAGCACAGGACGCCGCTGCCTGCGGAGATCGAACGGGTTGTGAGAACCAACGAACAGAAAATGCACCGAAAGGAACGAGGACACTCGCCGGTCATCCACGCCACGGACTTGGGCAGCTCCCACGGCTTCGGGTAGAAGAACTGCAGCTCGCTGTAGGGCAGGTTGCTCGGGATGTCCTGGTAGCGCACTGTGGAAGCATGTATCGGATTAGGGCCCATGCGCAAATTCAAAATTTTCATCGTATATTCTCGGAGTATAGGATGTAAAGTTTTGCATTACGCCGCACGTAAATGTCAGTTATAGGGTATAGTGAGGGGTGTTGAGGGCCATGCACACATTAAGTTTGGTGGATTGATAATTTTTTGACTAATTTTTATGTCCGGATTAGTCCGACCGACCCGGATGTTCTTGGCCCAAACCTTGAACCTTCGAGCTGCGCGAGGTAAATATGTTCTTAGCCGAGCACGTAAATGCCAATTAGTGAACAAGTTTAATAATTTAAAGCTATCGAATCTGCCAATATGGGTGGCAAAAGTATAGGATCTGTTCTACAATTTTACCACCACATTTTCCATCATAAACACCGTGCTAAACGTGACATTGAACAAACTGAACAATTTCGTTAAGGAGCGGGCATGAAAACAGCAATATCAGTGAGAATTTTTTCAAACAAATTTTCACCCATATTTCGGTGGCCATTTCGACAAGTTTGGCTATTTGATAAAATTCCACGATTTTGCAAAAATTCAACTGCTGATTTCTTGTCTGGCAGTGAACGATCTAAGCTCAGCAGTCCCATTTGAAATAAGTAATGAAAGAGATCAGCGCTGAAACAGACAATATCACTGTCATAGTGGTAAAATTGTAGAACAGGTCCAAAGTATCGCCGTCCGACTTTTTCTCATTCCCTAATTTTGATAGTGTACAACATTTACGTAAGTTAATCGGATCCCCTTCCGCGCTGACCCTCGTCATCAAAGTTTTGGGATGTGCTGACGTAATTCGTGCATGGCCCCCTAGGAAGGGCAAGTACCGGGAATGTCAGGATAGTTGTTGAACACGTGGACCATGACCGGGTGGTCGGCCAGCGACGGCACCGTCCCCAGGAACTGGTAGAGCCGCCTGGAGCAGACAAACAATGAGAAAGTGCGGAGGGTTATGAAGATCGCTCGGATCGGCACGACGGGACCTACGTGGGCGTGGTGACGATCACGAAGCACTTGTTGCCCGGCAGGACGTGGTACTCCAGCCCGGTCACGGACGTCGGCTCCACCTTACCCAGGTGGAACAACTGGAACGGTAAAAACATGTCGGCGCATTAGCTCCAAATGCCCACGGCACTTCATTAATCCGGCATTTGCTCGCGGAAACGACCTGCTTCCAGTACTGCTCCGGGCTGCTGCTGCTCAGCGTCAGCGAGCGGTCCTCGGCCGAGCTCAGCGACGTCTCGAAGATGAGGCCCTTGTTGGTCCCCACCAGGATGGCGCCCGTGGAGGCCTCCGTGCCCAGCTGGTGGTTCCAGGCCACGGCGTTGATCACGTGGGCCTGCGGAGATAGGAAACGAGCGAGACTTCAGGGCGGTGGTTCAAAGGCAAAGCTCGAACATTGTACGTGCGAAGGCTGAGCCCGAAATAAGGACCTTCGCAGAAATTGGGGAAGTTTTGCATAGTTTCGCTGAAACTATGCAATGTGTATTTGATGATAATTGTGATTTTAAGCAATTTATAAATTAGATTTTTTTTAAATAATTTATAAATTTTAACTTTTTTCATACGTTTTATAATTGTTTTGTATTTTTGCGTAGATTGGTCATAACTGAGCTAAAAATAAGGACTTTCGCAGAAACCGGGGAAGTTTCAGCGAAACTATGCAAAGTGTATTTGAGGATAATTATGATTTTAAGCAATTTATAAATTATATTTTTTTTTAAAATAATTTACAAATTTAACTTTTTTCATACGTTTTATAATTGTTTTGTATTTTTGTATAGATTTTTAAAACACATTGTTAGTGTTTTAAACGAAATTCACGATTTGCATAGATTCATGCGGACAAACATCATGTGTGATTATTATGCGTGTCCTCAACTGATGCCACATAAAAAGATGGCAGTGAAAATCAATCCTCGGAGCGGTGACCGGCATTATGAACGAATAATTTGTTTTATTCACGGTCAATGGTGAGAAACA
>JAQFYZ010004418.1:0-11122 GCA_034695085.1 Cylindroiulus punctatus | reverse complement strand
TTTGCATGGTGGAAATATTATGCAGGGTGTCCGAAAATTACCACGCATTTTCAATGGCCCTTTCGATCAGTCTTAATCCGGTCCTGTTTGAACTCCCCTATATATTCTTTATCTGTAGCATCTACATTATACTTTAACTTTACTGCCCATTCGTTGAGCTCACATGGAAGTGCGAATTCGGTAACTACACCACTGTTGTGTATAGCATGCATATGATACCGAAGTCAGGACCAATGTTGTTTATACTGGTTTAGTGCTAGATTTATTGGGAAGGAGAAGCCAAATTTTAACTTACACGTTTGTTTGTCATTTGGGGAGCACATCGCATCTATGGTGCTCTTAACTGCAATCCTTATATGGCAACTGAGTTGCCAGAATTAATTTTCCATGCACATCGGTTGCATTCCTTTTAATGGACAACGTAAAATCCATACAATTTAATTAGTTTCAATCGCGACAATTTGTTCCCTGCTCTGCACGAATTCGCCCTGGATTTGCAGGCACTAAATAATAACTCGCAGCAACAACCAGCAGTAAAACTAAATTGCGTTGCTTTTATAGATTGCGCAATATCGTTGAAGGCTTTTCAAGGATTTCCATATCTACAAGGACTGTCTGATATCCAACTTGCAAATGTCTGTTGATGAATTTCCTTTGGGTCTAACTAACTCTTAAAGCTTCATGTCTCATTTCAAGTTGATGCCAGTTGTAACCTATGTATCATTATGTATCTTACGAGGTTTCATCAAAGTTTAGATTTGTATCTCAACCCATGTACAAAAAATCGGTTATATCGACCTCTCTACAGTGATGTAACTAGTTATAACGACAGATTAGTGGACATTATCTAGTTTCGGCTATCGGCTTAGCGACCATATACATGTGTAGCGATGAGCATGTTTACTTTCTTTGAATGAAATATTTTGGAGGCTTGGAAAATGAGATTGACCATGCAGGGAAAGGGGGACATGTATGCGCACTCTACACTGTAAACCGGAAAGGTACAATGGCAGTTTTTTTGAGGTACAAATGTACATTAATTTGCACCCCATATATCATATATGTGCCCAAAGGGATGAAATGATTTAAATATTTGTAGGTATACTGAATTTGGAATGTAGCCCTGGGAACACATGTCAAGGGAACACATGCGATCAACATATGTACCCATAGGGTGTGTATATACCCTAGTAGCCAGAATGTGTTGGCCCAACATTGCATTCATGTTGGCATGCCAACCTAAACTCGTTGGCCCAACATTGGCACGACATACCCAATGTCTCACTGGTCTAGGGGTTGCACAACTAATTGGGCCAACGTAGCAACAACCGTTGGCACAAATAAATCTGACAACGTCAGGCCAACATTGGTAATCAACGTTGGTGCAACATACCAAATGTCTCGCTGGCCAACGTTGGAGCAATTGTTTGGGCCAACGTAACAACAACCGTTGACCCAACGTTGAGCCTTCGTTGGCAGAATTGTTTAAAAATTATGAAATTAATACTAATTCTGTTAATTAAACCACCATTTTGTTTGCTATAGGGGTGACATTACATGTGTACTATACTCCATACTACTGAAACCTACAATATTATTTCTGAAATTAAATACACTGTACTTACACTTCAGTGGGGTTTGATCCTTGGCTCACGATTCCTATGACTTCCCATGCAGGCCACCACTCATATTAACATATTACATATTATGTCACATATTATGTTATATCATATCACATATTAACCACTCGACTACCAGTCTAAAGATACTTAGGCTTGTTAATTTTCGACCTGATTCCTAACTCATATTGATTCAAAGTTTACAAATGTTTTACATCAGTGAGGCATCTGGTAGTCCTACTGACATGTGTAGGGGTCCTATTAACGTCATGACACATCAACAAAGATTAGTTTTAGTCAAAAAGAACATTGATTGGCAACCAACATATTGCTAACGTTATACCAACATATTGCCAACGTTATACCAACATATTGCCAACGTTATACCAACATTTTCGGCCAACCTAAAAGCAATGGTTAGCATAAAACGTGTTGCCAACACTTATATGCCAACCATTAAACAATGGTTGGCGTCCAACATTTTGCCAACATTGGGCCAACACTCATTTGCCAACTTAAAAACGATGGTTGGAGTCCACCATTTTGCCAACATTGTGCCAACATGTTCGACCAACATAAAAAAGATGGTCGGAGTCCAACATTTTTCCAACGTTGTGCCAACATGTTCGGCCAACCTAAAAACAATGGTTGGCATTCAACATTTTGCCAACGTTGGGCCAAAACTCAATTGCCAACTTAAAAACGTTGGTTGGCGTCCTACATTTTGCCAACGTTGTGCCAACATTTTCGGCCAACCTAAAAACAATGGTTGGCAAAAATATAAACGTTTTTCCAACATTGGACCAACTTGTTTTCGTTCCTCGGCATCCAAAAGTAATCAAGTAAAACCTTGCAAATATACTGTTATATTTTACGAAATCGCTTTCTTAATAAAAATAAGTTGTTCTTTGGTGGCTTTAGTCGAGGAATTACTGTCTCGTTTAGTCGAGGAATTACTGTCTCGTTAACCAATATGTCAGAAAAGAGTTTGAAACAGCTTGTCTGCTCATCTAAAACCCGTGGGAATGATCCTAGCAACTACATTTACAGAACCACTGGAAGGTTGAACAGCAACAGTGTAAGCAATCGATTCAGACAGTGCTAATCACTGTCTGAATGGAGTGGTGTTATCATTGTCTTTTGCTTCCCAAATATTCTCACATGAACCGAAGAAGACCTCAGTGTTACAACTGTACAAACAGAAGTGAAATATAACTGATGAGTCCTAAGAAAGCCAAGTGCAGCATTTTTGGTCTACTGTACCAAAGTGGACTTTGGTTATAGACCTGAAATCGTTCTGACTAACTCATAAAATATCTAAATATTGTATGAGGCCAGTGCATGGTGTCGTAATGTGCGCCATATCCTTTCATCAAAGTTCATTGCAGAAGCAGATAAAACCACTGTTGGCATGGTAACTGATTCACTTCAACTTTTCTGGGCTACACTTGTGCCTTTTTTGCCTGCACATTTGTTGAAAGTAATGGTAACGTAGAAGTAGCAGCTTCAAAGACATTCCCATGTGGAAAAGACATGAAATGTATTGGAAAATATGTATAGATTGCTGCAGCACTTAAAAAACATGGAAAAAAACATTTCCGGGTATATTGCAAAAATATCTGATTGTGCATTACAAATTCTATTAAGCAGTGCACTAGAAAATAGATTATACAATTTGCTCTAGAAAATAGATTATACAATTCACAGTTCTCCCACTAGGGTAATCACGGTTATTATAATACTTGCTAAATTAAAGTTAACAAAAATGCATTCATACTCAAATCACTCAATGCGTCGTTTGCATTATGGCGCAATATATCACCTTTACCTCATTGTTGGCAACGGTAATGTACATGTGCTGCATTTGTTGCACTTTTGCATTTTTATGGCACTGAGAACATTTTGAATTTCGAGACTTTGATCTATCCTTTTTATTTCATTTTTCATTTTTCGTGTTTAACCTTACATTGATCATCTAGCCTATTCTTTATCAACACCTTTATCCTTCTTCATTTCTAAGGTTAAGTCCATCTAAAATTTAGAAATAGCAGATGTAGCTGGCATTAATGCAGTCTACACATGTCAAATTCTACTCTTCTCAGGCATTCCCCATGTATTTGGAGTGTTTCAAATATGGTTTACATGCTTATACGCTTAAGGGGTCTGAATGATCTCCATCTCCGTAATCTCTCTTGTAGCTAACCCCATTAAAGTCGAGGGACAATAAGACTCCAATTCAGGTTCTTTAAACATTGCGCATTACGAAGACGAGGCTGGTAATGACATTGTTTCCATGCAGCTATTCATGTTTTTAGCGAAGAAATGAAAAAAGATGTTGCCAGTGCAGTAAATGATGTCTCTTTTGTAAGGCCGTTGTCTTTACATCGGCCTGCTCAACCTACTTTAATGTGTTCCATTTGGAGAGAATAACATTGTCTTCAACATGCAAAATGCAACCAAATTACCATTAGTGAATATAAGAAAAAAAGTCGAAGGTCTTATTTCCAGCTCCTTTTTTCTTCTAAGTAAAGATTCAATTCACCGTGCCCTTATTTTACATGGCGTTAGACAAAGGAGTACAGAGCAGTAGAGCGCTTAAATTGCAGGCAACTCAACATTTCTGAACCATTTAAAAATGGCCTTTATCCCCGTGCCTGAAGGATATTGATTGGGATCGATTAGCCATGTAATTTTAATTCAACCTGCTACAAAAAAGACACGCAGTTAACAATATATGGCAGAAAGTACAGAATGGGACAAATTGTCGATTATTGGCCAAATCCCAGTACATGCATCACGATAGAAGATATCTGCACGTACTTATCTTGTTCTGTTTGAAGAAAGTGTAAAAGGCATGAAGAAAATCGAAAGAGAAACCGGAAATGTGTGTGATCACCCATAAAAGGCCAACAGGATTTAGAAAAAATCAAGAAAGTCTGAAAGGTTCCAAAAAGCCTACCTTCGTACGGTCCTTGTCTGGTTGCACTAACTAAACTCATAAGCAACCAAGGACAAACTTCCAGTTCACAGGAAAACAATTGTACCACAGAAATTTAGCAGTAACTGTTTGTTTCATCTTGTGTTAACATGAAAATACCCATGCAGCTATAGTAATATGTTGCTACTCCCCGGTTTTCTTTTGTTTTTGGTGCAAAACTGCAAACTACAGATGTAAAACAGTTGTACGTTTAAATGTTCAGCATGTCAAAGCTTTTGTACACCAGGACAGAAGGCAATAAATGATTAAGAGTGAATCGTTATAATCGTTTACAATGACATCGAAGAGACCACATGATGTCGGTAGTTATTGCCGACAGTCGTTACAAGCGATACTTAATTTTTAATTTCAATCAGTGCAGGCCTGTTGGTTGGTATCTCCAGTCTCCAAACACCAAATAATTTTCGATCTCTCTTCAATGGTCTAAGATTTTCGTCGTGTCCTCATTTTTGTTTTGAAGTTCACTGAACATGTGCATATATGTACGTACTCCCCCCTTTCCCTAAATGCAGTCAATCCTACTTACCAGGCCTCCAACATTTTATTCAAAGAAAAGTCAACAAAACTTGCAATATGTCCACTATACATTTAGAGTCGCCTCTCGATATAATCAACAGAGTGGCTCGTCCTGACCAAATCTATTGGACTCGATCTCGTTATGGGCAACCTCGATATAAGGAAATAGTCGATATAAACAATAGTTTGGCAACACCCTTCACTATCCCACAATACTGAATGACCCTGCTTATCCACTGTAAACCGTAAAAGTACATATGCGGTTTTTGTGTGGTACATATGTACATTGCACCCCATATATCATATACATGTATGTACCCAAAGGGATGAAATGATTTAAATATTTGTACCTCAAGGTAGAATATGAACATGGGAACACAGGTCAAGGGTGCACGTGCAATCAACATATGTACCCATAGGGTGTGTTTATAGTTTTGTACAACATTTGTACCCTTAAGGTTCAATTAACATCTGTACTTTTTCCGTTAAGAGTGTAGGGAAAGGCAAATTCGCGTCATTTCGTCATGTCGTTTGTGGATAGGGACGCCACAGCATTGAAAAATATAACAATTAAGTTTGGGAGGATTTGTCAGTGGAAAATACTTTTGTTCTTTGTGCCAGTTGGCGTTGACTGGCTTGAAAATGTCGTTAATGCTCTATTATGTGGTGTCACTTCGACCGAAGTAAAAATGAAGCTGACTTGAATTGTATTTCTGGTGTGCAGTACAAGACAGAAGTACTTTTGAGAAAAAAAACTATGTCGGCTTAGAATATAACGATATAAGCAACGAAAATCTTATCCCCTTGATGGTGTTGCTTATAATGATAGGCGACTGTAAATGGTCGCTATATCCGATAGCCGTAACCGGATTATGTATATTAATCCGTCGTTATATACTTTTGAGTCCTGGCCCATATATACTCCAAACGGAAAAAGTGCAAGTGTTGAACATTAAGGGTACAAATGTTTTGAAACTATATACAAGTGTTGAACATAAAGGGTACAAATGTTTTGAAACTATATACACACCCTATGGGTACAGATATTCATCGCATGTATACCCTTGACATGTGTTCCTAGGGGTACATTGTACCTTGGGGTACAAATATTTAAATCATTTCATCCCTTTGGGTACATACATTTATATGATATATGGGGTGCAAATGTACATTTGTACTCCACAAAAACTGCATTTGTACTTTTACGGTTTACAGTGTAAGGGACACTGTTCTATGGGCCAGGATTCAAGAGGATATAACTGATTTATTTTACGTGAGCTTATATACAAAACCAAACTTTGATGGGACATTTAGTCGCTATATATATATTGCCGGCTATCGTCGCTGTAACCTTTGTCGTTGTCAACGATTTCTACGGTATATATGTATTTTTTCTGATTACAGGTTTTTTGCGCACTGGAGACGATGCTGTCCGAGGAAACTATGGCCTGTTGGATCAAGTCGGCGCCCTGACGTGGATTGCTCAAAATATTGAAGAGTTTGGGGGCGACCGAAACAATGTCACTTTGATGGGACAAGGATATGGAGCTGCCTGCGTCCACTTCCTCATGCTTTCACCAGTTGCCAGAGGTTTGACCTTGCATCGTACACTCTAAACGGAAAAAGTACAAATGTTGAACCTTAAGGGTACACATGTTTTGAAACTATATACACACCCTACGGGTACACATGTTCATCGCATGTGTTCCTAGTGGTACATTGTAATTTCAGGTACATATATTTAAATCATCTCATCCCTTTGGGTACATATATGATATATGGGGTTCAAATATACATTTGTACCCCACAAAAACTGCATTTGTACTTTTACGGTTTACAATGTACTGTATGTCTTAAAAGCTTAATTACATCGTATTACATTACTTGGGGAACACCGTTAAGTGTCTATACAAGTACAATATACATTGACATATATAGTGTACATGTTCATGCAGAATTTTGTCCTGTGTGGATCGTTTACATCAGTGGTTTCCAACAGAGGTGGTGAGTAATTTGTTTTCGATGACACAAACGCCCCATGTAAATGTAAATGTGGGTGTAAAATTGGTCTGTGACCAGTGATAATCGCCTTAATTAGTGGAAACTGTGGCGCCAACTCCTAGGGGCCCAAGCCCCTTCTCCCCCCCCCCCCTCCTACCCCCAAAAGATATATTTGTGGGTCCGGGCCCCCATATTCTATGCAGACATTTTTAAAAATGCCGAAAATTTCAAGAATTTCACCATCTGCACCCCACATTGCCACATATGGTTACGACCTAACTTTGACCCAATATGTAGGTAATGGTCTAACGAAAAACGTATAATTTATTCATTTATATGCCGCAACCGTCGGGCATTACCAGCCTAACTACGAGCCGTTAAGAGAAGCCCACTTTATCATAGTGTCTATGGAGAATCGGGACACTATAGCTCGTTGTAAGTCCAGGGGAATCTTTAAAAAATTAGCAGAATTACGGTTCCACCAATTTTGTTGCAACTAGTCATTCACAAACCAAACTCCCACAACATAATTAATCATAAACTGAAAGAATTTAATTCTTCAGGAATCCCATGCTGCATGTTAAAGCAAATACTCAAAAGTGAAGAGTAGCTTAAGTCTAAAATTGCCAAATTTTTAAATATGGAATTACTTAAATTGTAAACCTTAATAAAAATTATTAATCTATAAATTGTAAAGAAATTTTAACGTGTGCTCGAGTTGAGGACATGCTAATTACATCACTTTTTTTCGTGAATTGTATAAGTAAATATGACATCAATGCGATCTCAATTTTTTCGGCCATGTTCGTTAATTATTCCGATATTAAGGAAACATGCTAATTGGTCATTAGCTTCACTTGTGCTTATCAGCCTTAAGAGATTTCAGATTCCAAATTTTTTCTTTGTCTGTTTTCGCTGCCTAATCCATCCAGGCTCCTTAAATATTTACCAAAGGAACTGAAATTACAGCTATTTTTGGATGAAAAAAATCCATTGCCCAGTCTCCTCATCCTCAACTTCCCAGATTGCCCCTAGTGCTTTTGCACTTAATAACGTAATCATGATCAATATTTCTCTCTTTTTCTCAAGAAGCTCGCTTGTTAGATAAACTCTCGAATGGTGCGCAAATGAAGCTTCATTTGGCCCGGCTGGAACAATTGAAAAGTAAACTGCATTCTATCACCAAGCTTGATTACAAAACCGGAAGCCTAGTCGGCAAATTGAATTTGCGGATTTCGGCGAGGATTGGAGAGTAGAGATGGCGAGGGAAGGTTTACCTGGGGCTGACAGTTAATCAAAATTGAGGATTTTTGGGTTCTACAGGTTTGAAACAGTGTACACAACGTAACACAGGTACACGTATATAGACACCACGAGAAATTGGGCTAACCCTACCTACTAATTGGCTAACTAATTGGCTGTGATTGTCTGGCGGATGGGCGGCTGATTAATTAATTATTACAATGTTATATTTATTTAGGCAAGGTCATGCAGTAGTTAGTTTCATTCTTAATTAGTTTCATTCCTAAGGCTCACCATCAGTGGTATTTAGACACCTAAGGAACATTCATTCTAAATGTTTAAGTTGTAGGCCTTACAGTGTGGCCTCGGCGTTGATTGCGGAATTATGGAGAACACTAGCCTGCTTTAATATGTAAAGTGCAAATATAATAGCTGAGCACATATGGAAAAGAACTGCATTTTGCAATGCAATTCATAAAATGTATTTGAAAACACATATAGATTGTCACATATAATGCACAATTGACTTTTGAAATGCAATTCGTGGAATTCATTTGAAAAGACATAGATCGGCTCATATACATGTAAATACATTGAAAAACATGTATTTGCAATTCATGCAATTCATGGGATGCATTTAAAAGTACATATACTTGTACAGGTAGATTACCACATATATCAATACATTGAAAAACACACTTTGAAATATATTGCAAAATTTATCCAACGCTGTATTAGAAATGCTACTACTATTATCCAAAGCATTGCAAAATTCATTGCTTTATGAAATTTTGTGTTCATTAATGATGCATGTTGTGAAATGTATTCTTAAATTTATCCAAAACCTCAAATGCAATTTCATAATCTAAAAATGAATTGTGAAGTTTCTAGGTCCTCTGCAGATCTTTAATAATAATTTGTAGACATTGGGTATTTGAACACTCTTCGATATAAAGGCTGCTTTACACCTTCAGACGTTAGGCACTGTTCCTGGGTCGTTAGACATGCCAGGTTTGGTGACGTCAAATATGGACCGCCTCTAGTAGCACTAAACCCAAAAGTCACAAGAGTTGCCATTAAGCGGCAATACAGTATTTAAGCTTTCTACCCACAAATTCCACAATTTAATGCATTCAAATTGGGGAAGAGTGAGAACGGATTCTCCAAAACTAGCACATGGTTTTTGGTTTAAAGTTTAGTGCACTATAGCCATGACAATGTACAGCTGTATAAAGCGGCCTTAATGGCTATAGCACACATGCATTAATTTTTTTCCTAATTTCGGGCAAAATTTTTTCATAAATTTTTCTTATGTCCAAATTTGAGGAAATTGCTAGTAGAACTATATTTTATTTTGGGCCAAGAAATTAAGAAAAGCAAGATGGCGGAGATGTGCAAAAACACATAATCGATAAACTGTTTCTATTGCGCATCCACCAGAAGTACCAGAACTTTACTTTTCTGAGCAGTCTGGGATCGAAAAAAAACCAGCCGAATGCAGGGTGCCCCAAAAGTCGCTCGATTGTAGAACCCAGTTTTTTATTATTTCTACGGCGCTTTTGCCAACAGACAACTTTTCCTGCACTTTCTTCCCACTTGGTGGCGCTTCGCATACTTGAAAAAAATTGAAAGATTCTCATCAGGTTCGGAACTTAAAAAATTACGAAATTAAGCTAAAATTAAGCCAAAAACTTAGAAGTGTGCAGGTAGGAGAAAGGTCTTCCATCATCTTGAGTTTAACATACTGCATCCTTCCACTTCCAGGTTACTTCCACCGGGCGATCATGCACAGCGGCTCTGCGCTGAGCCCATGGGCAATGGTGAAGGACCCGGTCCGCTTCACGCGCAAAGTTGCTCAAGCAGTTGACTGCCCGGTGAACAGCGACCGCGACCTGGTGGCTTGCTTGCGCCAGCGGCCCCTGGCTGACTTCCAGCGACTGACCATCCGCGAGCCCGACTACCTAACCGCCTTTGGCCCCACCGTCGATGGCATCGTGGTGCCAAACGAGCCACACCAGCTGATGCAGAACATGGGTGATAACTTTGCCATCTACGACTTGCTGCTGGGCACCACCAAGATTGAGGCCCTTAGCCCATTCACTGCAGAGGACATGCAGTTCGGCTTCGAGGCCGACCGCCGCGACCGCATCCTGCGCGCGTTCCTCTCCAACGCCTATGAGTTCCACCTGAACGAGATCTTTGCCCTACTCGTCAACGAGTACACTGACTGGACTCGACCCATCCAGCACCCAATCAACACCAGAGACGCCACCATGGAGATTCTGGGTGATGCCGTGGTTGTCGCACCTCTAGTGCTCACTGCCGAACTGCACTCCACCCACCGACAGAACACCTACCTGTACAACTTTGCCTACCAGTCGCGGAACGGGGACTACCCACGACGCCTAGGATGCTTCAGCGGCGAGGAACTGCCCTACTTGTTCGGGGCACCCTTCGTCGATGCCCTGGGACACTTCCACCGCAACTACACCAAGGCGGAGCGCACTCTCAGCGAGGCTGTCATGACCTACTGGACCAACTTTGCTCGGACCGGGTTAGTATGTTGGGTTGGCTTATTGCCGGAGGACCAAGCAGAAAATTAATTCAAAAAGTACCATTATTGTGCCATTATTGGCAAAAAGTATCATCCAGGAATGCGCTTTCATGACACTTTAAGGCTGATCGAAAGGGCCATTGAAAATGCGTGGTAATTTTCGGACACCCTGCATAATATTTCCACCATGCA
>JAQFYZ010004417.1:0-11125 GCA_034695085.1 Cylindroiulus punctatus | reverse complement strand
AAAGTATTCTCAAACTTCCAAAACCTTGTCGTATTCTCCTTCAATATTGAGCGGGCCCGACCAACCTGCCCGCCAAAGAATGTTGGTATGTACCTCTGTAACAGTGCTCCAGTGTTGATGAGCAACTGAACAATTCGAGTGTGGCCATTTTCTGATGCGATGCTCAAGGGTGTCATGCCATCGCCATCGACCTCGTTGACGATGGACAAGCCCTTATCACCGTGCAGTAGCTGAACAACTGTGTGGTAGCGCCCATATCTAAAATGTCAAGATGAACAGGAAGTTATTGAGATATTGCTTGTTGCTTGATTTGTGGTGAACTAACCTTGCAGCAAAATGCAGAGGTGATTCCTTTTCGTTGTTTTTCATCGTTACTAATGCACCAAGTTGGATGAGAGACTCAGTACTCCTGAACTTCCCAATTTTCGAAGAGTAGTGTAGCGGGGTGCATCCAAGGTGGTCGCGGTCGTTCGCCAGGGCATCCAACTTCTCTTGATTGATCTGAGATAGTTTTGTAATGCAATTCACATAACATCAATTAGATGGAAGTTTGGCAGAAGAGCAATGTCTTCTGTGCTTCCTATCCACTTTTGTAATTTTTTCTTTATTTTCTCTTAAGGCAAATAGTAGAGAAAATTTCGAGTAGAACTCTGCTCTACTTCGGGCCAATCATATCGCAGCATTAAAAAAATTAAGAAAATTAGGGTGGAGCTGCAGCCAGTGTTGCTAGATATTGCATGAATTTACAGGTGATTTTCCGGCGGCGCTTTTGCCAATAGACAATATTTCCTGCACTTTCTTCCCCCTTGGTGGCCCTGATCAGACTTAAGAAATTAAGAGGCTGGCATGTGGGTAGGGCCGTAAAATTAAGAAATTAAGACCAATATTAAGCAAAAAAATTCCCCTATGATGATGGCATAGTACTTGAAAGTTGCTATAACAGGGTTCATGCGCACTTGAAATGTCAGGGAAGACTATGATGTTTGCTGGTAAATCAGTCAGGGTCTTATTTCTTGAATCACACGGTTCAATTTGTCTCTCAGAGATTTCCACTGTGACCTTTAAGTTTTTTAAATACTTCATGCACACTCACAGCACACTCGTTCATTTCTAAGAAATTCGATGGCCCAAAAGTTGATATTATTAATAAACATTTTATTTGTCTCTTGTGCAGGTTTGAATTTTTTTCTACTAATTTTTAAGTCAGGGAAATATACTTGGGTTGGTCAGGGAAAGTCAGGGAAATGATTTTGTAAATCTGAGTATGAACCCCGTAGTAAATTCTGAACACTTGACACGGTGGAATGAAAATTATGGTTTTCCCTACGTTTTGTATGTCCGAGACGAAATCTTCAATCTTTCCCCCATGGCTGATGATCAGGTGTAAGATGTTGCGGTCCTTCTTGTCCTTCACGGACAGGTCAGCCCCCAGCTGCAAAAGAGCGTGGACAGCGTCCCAGCACGACCTTGATGCGGCTACCAGTAAGGGGGAACGCATTTCCATATCGACAACATTAAGATCTGCTCCCTGAATATGTCAAATCATAAAATTCATAAAGTTTTAACATTCATAATAGCATGTATAAAGTTTGTTTCCATAGTCGTTCCAACGAGAGAATGAAAATTAGGTCAGCCAATCCGAGCTGATTACACCTTTCGTACGGAGGGCTCTAGAACGAGCCAATAAGTCGCATGTGCGGTTGTGAACCGACCACTGTACAGTGGCTGACAAATGTTTTAGGACGATCCAATTATTCCTTATAACTTCAGTAAGTGAAATGCTATAGCCTCAGACCAAATGAGTGAAACATTACTAATTATATATACATGCAGTCTTGCTTTTCAATTTGGAGTTTGGTCAAGTGAAGAAATATGCAAATTAATCCAATTAACTAAAAACGGCATGGCAATGGTTTTAGGACAGTCAGCAATTTTAATTATAATTGCAAAGTAAATTAAAAAATACATGTAATACTTCATGTAAGTTAATATTTGGTGGCCCATCCTAGGCTTCAATCACAGCAGCACACCTGCGAGGCATTGACTCCACCAGTTTTTGATATGTTTTGGCTGGAATCTTCTCCCATTCAGTGTGAAGAATTTGAAGCAGGTTACCCTTCGAGGAGTGCTTTTTTTGGCCCACTGCATGCCCAAGAACTTCTCAGATGTGTTCTATTGGATTTAAATGTGGGCTTTGGCTAGGCCACTGCAAAACTTTAATTTTTTTTATGTAAACTACTGCTGGACTGACTTTGCAGTGTGCTTTAGATCGTTGTCCTGTTGGAATTGCCAGCCCCTCGGCATTTTCTGACGAGCAAATGGTAACATGCGTGTGTCCAATGATATTTCTGTATACTACTTGGTCCATAATTCCATTAATAGGCACAAGTGTACCCATTCCATCAAAGGAGAATGCATCCCAGACCATTTCTGAACCTCCCCTATGTTTCACAGTTGGGGTTTGGTACTTAGGGTCATGTCTGTGGACCTTTGGACGACGGATATAACGACAACCATCACTTCCAAACAATAGAAATTTGCTCTCATCACTCCATAGTATTTTCTTACATTCCTTGTTGGTCCAGTGTTGATGCTCTTTGGCGAACAGCTTCTAAAAGGCGCCGTCTAACAGTCTGACCACTAATTTTGATGTTAACTTCTTCATTAATTTCTCGTGCTATCACAGCAGCATCTTTTTTCGCATCACTCATTGATTTCCTTTTAATGAGTTGGTCTGTGTGTGGTGTTGTTTTCCTAGGCCTTCCTGACCTTGACTTGTCTTGGACGCAAAACTTTTGAAATTTGGGAGTAAGACATACCCATCACTACCTTTTTCGCTATTTGCTTATGAAGTGCAACTGGAGTAAATGGAGCCATTCTAAAGCAAACTATGAAATAAATTATCACTAACTACCACTAACTAGTGATTACTAAAGCTAAAATAATGTACTTACCAATGAAGGTGGCAATGACAAATGACTGTCCTAAAACCTTTGCCATGCCATTTTTATTTAATTTGATTAATTTGCATATTTCTTCACTTGACCAAACTACAATTGAAAAGCAAGACTGCATATATAATTAGTAATGTTTCACTCATTTGGTCTGAGGCTATAGCATTTCATTTACTAAAGTTATAGGGAATAATTGGATATTCCTAAAACATTTGTCAGGCACTGTAGGTCCGATCTCTGATTGGCTGATGTGCTATCCTGCCATTGGGCACCAGTTTAGGCTCCTCCCTCTCACCAGCCTCTGTTCATTGGTCACGACTTCATTGCCGACTTGGATGGATGAATCGCAAACAGGCGATTGCATCCTAAGTGGGCAGACATTAGGTCAATTTTCGTTCTCTCATTGGAACGACTATAATGACAGTACTTTCCTCATCGACCAGATAGTGCACGATGGCCACGTGGTCAAACATGGCGCCGTAGTGCAGTGGCGTCATCCCTTGGGCGTCCGGCATATTGAGGGTCTTGTCCTTCTCTTCTGGTTGCATTTCAAACATGAGCTTGACCAGGTCAATTGACCCCTGGTAGCAGGCCAGGTGGACAGGGGAGGTGAGCTCGTGCTGCTGGTGACTGATTTTCCCGCCATTTTCCAAGCAGAATTTCACAGCCTTGAAAAGATGTAGTATGTGCTATGGTTTACAACCTGCCTAAAGTGTGCGCAAGTTAAATATTTTTGAGTTCACTTAAACCATTCCCAGCATTTTGAATCTAATCCATTTATTGTTTGTTTGTCAATTTTTGGTTTTGTATGGGTTTTTGAGGTTAGGTTAGGTTAATCTAGGTGAGACAGAGTCGGTTATAGTATATTTTGTGAGCCTGTAACCTGACCTTACATGTACCTGCATGGCTTTTAAAAATCCATAAAAACAGAATCAAGCAAGCAATGAACTAAGTTCCAACAGCTGGGAATGGTATCATTGAACAAGGCTCATCAGGTAGAGTCCAAATATATTTTATTGGTGCACATTTGGAGCAGGGAGGATACCGTAGTATAGCCGTCCGGATTACCTCTCTTTCTCCGCTGAAGACGGATGCATGCAACGGCGTGTTGCCATGTGAGTCCTCGATGCTCATAATCTCTAACCTTGTGAACCCCATCATGACCCCTAGTGTTTTTTTTTGAAAAAGGGTTAAATCGTGATGTCATTGCCCCGCCATTTTTGGAATGTAACCACCCTCACCATAACTCATCAGGACTCTGAGTACCCTCAAGGCCCCGCTGCGAGCAGCACTGTGGACCGGGGTTATTCCGTTATCGTCCAGGTGGGTCAGGAAGCGCCCGACCCTGAGGTTGACCTGAAAAAGTTCAAAAGTAACTTCGGTATTGTGAATTCCGCTATAGATATCCTTAACATCTTTTTAAGCCTTAGTTCACTTTTGGGACATTCGATTAATGTCCATGACTTGTTAGATGTCTAGATGTCACACATGTAGATTGCAAGCAAACATTGACATGCCTTAAATAAAAGTCCTCTAAACTAAGTCACTGCTGGTTGTTGGTTTACACTATGAGGTCCGTTATTTTGAAGCGTTAAAGACCTAGAATCTTATGCTCAACAATGTTTGTATTGTTAAAGTACCTTAAACTGTTTACATGATCATCGCAGCTATAAGTGATTGTTAGAGATGACCTGAATCACGAAACCATGCAGGTTTTCAAATCAAGGATACTCAGCTCAAAGCACGTTAATCATGTTTACGTGCTTGACTGGGAAATAGTTACTTAGATCAAGATATTTTAAGGTGTTGCACTAGTAATAAATTGTACTGTACGTATCGCTGATCACGAATTGAACTAATACACGTACTTCTGATTTCTCTTCCGTTTTTGAAAAGAACTGTAAATTGTTTTGTATAATGCATGTAGGTCACTGGTTACAAATGTTCTTGGAAATGGAAACATTAATTTTATTGGATTTCATCCTCATGATTAATCGATGCGCATTTGCTAGCTCACTGAATCCAAGTGAATCGATTTAATGGTCAAGTTGGCTGTGTTTCAAAACGTAATCAAGAACATATCATGGGCAATGGAACGGCGGGCTTTTTTGCACCATAGGCGAGCTAGCAGTGATTGTATAACACAAAGTATACAGAGTGAGGAAAAATATATGGGGAAAATATGATTCTAATATGAAAAATAATGCTTCTTAGCAAATACTGTAAAATATATGGAAATTCTATAGGTGAGCTAGCAGTGATTGCCTAACACCAAGTATACAGAGTATGGAAAATATATATGTGGAGAATATAATTGTTATATGAAAAGTAGAAATTTCTTAGGAAACATTGTATAATTTATGGAAATTCTCTAGGCGAGCTAGCAGTGATTGCCTAACGCAGTACATGGTATACAGGGTGTGGAAAATATAATTCTTTTATAAGGAAATAGAAGTTTCTTAGTTAATACCGTATAATTGATGCAAATTTTATAGGCGAGCTAGCAGTGATTGCCTAACACATAGTATACAAGGAGAAGAAAAATATAATTCTAATATGAAAATTGATGTTTCTTAGCAAATTCTGCATGTATAATATATGGAAATTCTATAGGTGAGCTAGCAGTGATTGCCTAACACAAAGTATACAGAGTATGGAAAATATATATGTGGAGAATATAATTGCTATATGAAAAGTAGAAATTTCTTAAAAAATATTGTATAATTTATGGAAATTGTCTAGGCGAGCTAGCAGTGATTGCCTAACGCAGTACATGGTATACAGGGTGTGGAAAATATAATTCTTTTATAAGAAAATAGAAGTTTCTTAGTTAATACTGTATAATTTATGGAAGTTTTATTGGCGAGCTAGCAGTGATTGCCTAACACATAGTATACAAGGAGAAGAAAAATATATCTGGAAAGCATATTTATAATATGAAAAATTGATGTTTCTTAGCAAATTCTGCATATTTTAATATATGGAAATTCTATAGGTGAGCTAGCAGTGATTGCCTAACACAAAGTATACAGAGTATGGAAAATATATATGTGGAGAATATAACTGTTATATGAAAAGTAGAAATTTCTTAGAAAATACTGTATAATTTATGGAAATTCTGTAGGCGAGCTAGCAGTGATTGCCTAACACAGTACATGGTATACAGGGGGTGGTAAATATAATTATTTTTTAAGAAAATAGAAGTTTCTTAGTAAATACTGTATAATTTATGGAAACTTTATAGGTGAGCTAGCAGTGATAGCCTAACACAGTACATGGTATACAGGGTGTGGAAAATATATCATTCTTTTATAAAAAAAATAAAGTTTCTTAGTAAATACTGTATAATTTATGGAAATTTTATAGGTGAGCAAGCAGTGATTGCCTAACACAAAGTATACAGAGTGTGGAAAATATAATTGCTATATGAAAAGTAGAAATTTCTTAGAAAATACTGTATGATTTATGGAAGTTCTCTAGGCGAGCTAGCAGTGATTGCCTAACACAACGTATACAGGGTGTTGCAAAATATATGTGGAAAACATATTGATATTTGAAATATAGAAGTTACTTAGAAAATATACCTTGTGGAAATTTCAAGGGACAAATCATGACTTTAATTACCAGAATTTCTGCACTCTCCACGTCGTCATTGATGGCCGCTAGGTGGAGCGGCGTGCGGCCATGTTCGCCCCCGTACAGCAGGTCGATTTTGTCGGTGTAGCGCACCATTAGCTGCACAAACAGCGATTAGGCAATAGCGGGTCAAAGGTCATGCTGTAGGTTTGTGTCAAACTTACTCTTAATGCGGCGTATTTCCTTTCCTCTACTGCAAGGTGAGCTACAGCGTGTATCTTTCTGTCCCTCTTTGTCGTGTCGGCGCCATTTTTGATGAGGAACTCCATGGTTTCCAGAGCTTCCGTTTCCGTCGCGCAGTGCAGCGGCGTGTTTCCGTCGTTGTCCTGCGCGTTCATGTCTATAACCAGCAATAATTGAATAATAGGGCCCAAATGCCATAAATTGAGCCTTGCAATTTAAACGGATGTGTGCCAAATGTATGTTGGTGAAACCATCAGCATAATGTTGCATTATACACGCCAGGCCAAAGGTCTTGTATAGTAACGTTCATTGAGTATGCATGGATCGAAAATATTGAGGGTGAACTTTTTGGTGCACTTAGTTCTTTTCGACATTCACGTCTTCAATATAAAAGTCATCCAACTTGTGGATTCAAATTAGTTTAAATTAGTTAGGATTTAAATAAGTTGATGAATAGATTGGTTCATGTTGTCATGCCCTATACAGGGTGGACCAGATGTCTGGGCCTTCTAAATATCTTTGAAACCACTTGTGTTAGGTAAAATGTGCCGAGAATAAATAAATACACGTAGAACGTGATGCGAGGATTCCATATGCCTTGTGAAATCCCACGCAGCACGTAATTTTCATGGCGCATGCCATTTCAGATTCTAAACAGAAGGAGATAGAGCAAAACGTCAAATTAGAATGTTGCTCAGCGTTGCATATTTAGTGTAATGGCTGTGATTGTCACATTGATTATCACTTCCATTGCGATGAATTCTTGTTTTGGTTTCACTGATGTGTGCATCCTTGCATAGCATCTGTGCAAGGCAGGAATGCTGTCACCAAGTCGTCAGGGGCATTGAAGTCATGTCATGTCAGGCACCTTCATTTAATGATCATTGACAACCAATTACATTCATTGATTGGGAGATGTACACTAGGACCAATTCAGGTGCAATTGCGCTTTCCTGCCTTGCACGGATGCTATGCAAGGATGCACACATCAGTGAAACCAAAACAAGAATTATTTGCAATGGAAGTGATAATCAATGTGACAATCACTGCCATTACACTAAATATGCAACGCTGAGTAACATTCTAATATGACGTTTTGCTCTATCTCCTACGGCAGCTTTCGGTCAACGGTATAAAAAGGTGACAAAAGCTTTGGCATCACATTATCTCACCACAATTTGACATCGGTAGATGGCAGTTTTGCACTCAAATCAAAAAATAAAATGAAAGATAATTTACACTGCAATCCTTCATATGTCAGTATGTATTAAAATGTCTGGAAATTTATTGTAATATATATATGTATACTGTATAAACTATATATGCCATTTAAAGATTTGTAACCAATTTCTGGTCTAATGTGCTTGTATACGGTATACCGCTATATATTATCAAATTTTTGTTTTTGTATATTGCGTTTAATTGAGTGCCCCTTATATCGGAAGGTTGAAGAGCCTCAGGCAGTCTGAAAAGATGCCATTGATGACGCAGTAGTTTCTGAAAACTATTCCAAATGATGAATTGCTCCATGTACCTAATGATTGACCAAGCAAAACTTGTGTCTACTGTTATTTACTGGCATGCAGTTGAGCATTTCTGGTGAATTCCTTAGGGCATTTACGTGATTTCTATGGCAATGTCTTTGGGAATATGACATTGGACATGACGCAGGATCGTGAAGTCTTCGACGTCATCTTGTCTCTTGGGGTATCTCAATAACTATAATTCGTTTTTATGCTGATTCACTGCAAGTTTCTGGAATTTTCTTACCGGCCCCACATCGCACTATCAACTTCACCATGCTGATCTTGTCTTTGGCGGCCGCATGGTGCAGCACCTGCTTTCCGTCCCTGCACCTGAGCTTCACGTAGTTTGGGTTGTCCAGATACAGCCGTTGGAATTCCACCGAATCTCCAGTTTCTATAACCTGGAAATTAGATTAGGTTGAAGATCCAAGAATTGCAAGGATGACACACCTTCAAAAGAGATGCCTATTGCATCATTCCCCAAGCATCATCGCACAAATTCTTAGTGGCTTCATTCAGGGAATTCCCCATTTTCACTGTTGACATAATCTATCAAACGACAGCCGGATCTCAAAAATACCTTCTCTGACAAGAATTTGGAAACCTTTGCTTTTTTTCTGCTGATCGTAAGAAGAATAACCTGAGTCCCAGCCTGGCCTGTCCTCCTGTAAGGGCCAACTTAAGGCGTTCCTTTTGAACTAGGGACTGGCCCCCTCCTTTCCTTCCTGTCCCCTGTAGTTTAGCTTTCCTATTATCTTCTTAGAATGTTTATAGTATGTTTTTATCTATATTGTTGTACTTATCATTTTTATATTCTACTGTTTTTCTGTTATCTTCTTTTTCTTGCATATTCTACACTGTAAACAGTAAAAGTACAAATGCAGTTTTTGTGGGGTACAAATGTACATTATATGTACATTTGCACCCCAAATATCATATATGTACCCAAAGGGATGAAATGACAAATGTAGACTTATATGTACCCTTAGGAACACATGTCAAAGGTACACGTGCAATCAGCATATGTACCTATTGGGTGTGTATATACACTGTAAACCATAAAAGGACAAATGCAGTTTTTAAGGGGTACAAATATACATTTGCACCCCATTATAGGACTTATGTACCTTTTTATCACTACTAAACGCCAGGTGGCGTCATGTGCGGAGAAGAAAAAATCGGCAATTTTTCTTTGCCGAGATTCGAACTTGGGATCACCTGCTTCTGAGGCAGGAGCTTTACCAACCAAGCCACAGCACAATGCATGTGGGAGACATGCAAGACAGAACCTAAATGTCTTTAAAATTAATTAAATACAATTATGAAAAAAGTAGGCACAGCTGAGATTCGAACTCGGGATATCCTGCTTGCTAGGCAGGAGCATTAGCAAACCGAGCCACAGTGTTATGGCTATGGGCAACATTGTCATTATCATCATCATACAAAATATAATCGGTGTGTGGTGCAATTGGCAGAGAAGTTTTGCATTGCTGCAGTTAAACTTGGATATATATGCATTTTAACAATAATATTGCTGATATTACTGTCGTTCAGTAACTCATAATTTCTCAAATTATCTACCTGATTCATTATTTCCGAAATATAGAGTGTTTTCTTAGGCGCAGTGAAAAGACTGCCATTTTTGTTGGAAGGTCTACAGCAGGCACATCCTCAGTCATACTGATGACCCTGCCTTCCTTAGCAAGATACAGCATCGCTTCTTGGCCTTTCGGCCATGATCAAAGCGTAGTATTTCTGTTCCTATACCGTAAATTCGGGATCGGTGTTTGACAGCGCTGATCTCGGACATAGATTTTTTGAGGCGGTGAGGAAACTTTGAAAACCTCAACTCCTTACACTCTTAACGTTTTATAAACTAGGCAGATCGTTAAGTGCAGATTAACCGGTGTCAAACGCGCTGGTTAAGAAATGACGGACATCCATGTCTACTAATGACCTTCACCATGGAATGTTTGGTCATCTTGTGGTTTTAGCAAAAATATGCAGAAGTAAGAAAACAAAACAAAAGAAAAAATAAATACAAATGTACCTTGGAGGTACAGGATTAGGTACAAATGATTATTATATATGTACCCAAAGTGAGTCAATGGTTTTAATATTTGTACCTCAAGGTACAATATGAATGGATACATTTGTACCTCAAGGTACAATATGAATGGATACAAATGTGGACTCATATGTACCCCTAAGGAACACATGTCAAGGGTACATGTGTGATCAACATATGTACCCTTAGGGTGTGTATATAGTTTCAAAACATTTGTACCCTTCATGTTATGCATATGTACTTTTTCCGTTTAGTGTGTAATCTTCTGTCATCTTATTTTTCTTGCACATTCTTCTCTATCTCTTTGTGCAACCTGGGATACTGTTTGGGCACCATTTTGTCTTTCAGGCATTGTGCCCCACAAACCACACACCACCACCACCACCAATTGAACTCTTAGGACATGCGAGACATCCAATTTGTTTCGTATTAAGCGCTAGCTGTCTCAAACTTAAATTGTAGCCCATTATACATGTAGTCCTATTGAACCCTCTGGGATGCATCAGGGTTCAAAAGGCCAATAATGGAATCCCATTTGCTGTGCGACAATGCATTATATTAAAACACTAATGGGATATGTCTCACGAGAGAAGGGTTCAATAGGACTGTATATGTCATGGACTGTATATACACTGCCTGGCCACAATTCCTGAGCCCTTGCATTCATTATATAGTCATTCTTGGACCCCATATAATTACACAGTAGTGCATATAATTATTATAATTATGTCCTCATCAAATGCGTTAGGTATAAAGGG
>JAQFYZ010004416.1:0-11131 GCA_034695085.1 Cylindroiulus punctatus | reverse complement strand
GCAAAATAAGAGGTCAAACGTAGAATTATCGTTTTTATTAATATCATATACATTTTCATAAGTTGTCAAGAGCACATCCCATAAAACGAGAGTCTCTGTTAATGTTTACAAAAAAATTATTTTAATAGATTGAGCAGGAAAGGAGCAATTGGATTTGGTAATTTTATGCAGGGTGTCCCCAAAGTCACAAGGCACTTTTAATGGGCCTTAAAGTCACCCTGACGGAGTATGTAGGCATAGGTGAGCGTGGGCGAGGCTGTCGCGACAAACCGATGAAAAAAACGACTAGGCCTGACTAATAAAAACTGGTTGCCATGGCGACGAATCCTGCAGGCCCGTGTCGTCGCAGCGGGGATGCTGCAGCGTCGCAATATTGGCTGGCGAAATTAAGAGCATGCTGTAGTGCCCAACTCGCCCAGGCTGGCACTCCATAAAGTCTGGAAACAGGAATCCAGGCCAGCATTCCTGTTTTGGAAGATGTTTTTCATGGGACCTGATATTGCGTGGACACCCTGTATATAGCTAACTGGCTCTTCAACATGGCTGCCAGCGAAATTATGGGGTTAGCTCTAACACATAATGTAAGTAAAATTTTCGATTATAGCGATTGCAGATTTCATGTGAACGAAATATGTGAAATAGAAAACTAGTTTTCATTTGTCATTTTGCAAAGTTCTGCATTTGTGACTTTAGTTTTCAAAATTATTTTTTGTAATGAGGACTTTGAGCTTAAAACTTTATGGTCATCCTGTATGGTATATTTTGGGAATTGGAAATGAAGGCAGCACCTATCCTTGCCCATAGAATAACCTATAGAATAACCTATAGAATAAACTCATCTAACCTCACCTTACCCAACACAACATACATGTTACTGCCCCTGATGGGAGGCAATCACTGCAAGCATACGAGCCGTTAGGAAGAACGCTTGTAGAAATGGCCCCAAATGTGTAAAACAAATGAAGATAAAATCTCTTCAAGGACTGTTGTGAATACTCAGCGACTAGCTATGGATGACGTCATGTGACGTAACCACACACCAGAAACGTGTGTAAGCGAAATGATGATTTTCCTATTGGAAATATGAAGAAAAATATCCACCACCATGCTTTATCACTTTCAATAGTGTTTTCCTGGACTACTGATGTCAGTATGCTTAGTGATACTATACCGATCAGTACAACCAGACTGATTTCACTGAAATGTTTACTTACAATTGTATATCATCAAAGTTCAATATACAATACAATACAATAAGCTATACTGCATCACAACTTTGAAACTATCATACACTTTCATACACAACTGCTTTTATTTTAATGTAACTAACCTAAAAATGTGTGTATCATAAACGATATTACATGTTTTATCGTAAAACGATAGGATGGCCATCAGTTCCTCAATGGTGGAGCTGATGTCTCTAATAAATGGAGAAAAAATTTTAGTAAAATTAAGCAAAAAAGTTGACAAAAAATGCCTTTCATGCTTCACTTGATGTTTAATGGGATGTAAAATTATGGTCACAACCTCAGACCCTCGTGGAGTATTATTATTATTATTATTATTATTATTATTTATTTGTATACACTCACAAGATGGGTCAGTATAACCAGACTGATATCACTAAAATGTATACTTACAATTGTATATCATCAAAGTTCAATATACACTGGATCTATATTGATATCACAACTTTCATACACAACTGCTTTTATTTTAATGTAACTAACATAAAAATATGTGTATCATGAACGATATTACATGTTTTATCGTAAAACGATAGGATGGCCATCAGTTCCTCAATGGTGGAGCTGATGTTCTCTAATAAGTAGAGAAAAAATTAAGTAAAATTAAGAAAAAAAATTGAGTAAAATTAAGAAAAAAAAATTGAGTAAAATTAAGAAAAAAAAATTGACAAAAATGTTTTCACGCTTCACTTGATGTTAAATGGGATGTAAAATTATGGTCACAACCTCGGACGTACTTCGTGGAGCATCCTCCGGAGGTCGGCGACCACGAAGGGAGGTTTTTCACTCCTTAATTTGCAACTTCGCCATTGCACCAACCCGAATGGCGCAATTAAGGGGGTGGGGGAAGTTGGTTATTTAACCATAAAAACCGGCTGAGGGTGTGTACACGGTGATCAGGGGAGAAACAAAATATCAACTTCCTTCCCCGAGTGTGCCCCACACCAGCGTCTTCTATTAAGAACCCCCCCAGAGGGCGTTTCATGAGGCTGTCTAGAGCGCCGTTGCATCCGACGCACCTCAGACAAAACAGTTTGCTTGACAGTCGACTCGCCAGGGGGCGAATCCGGAGTTTTGGCAACGACGTCGCCCAGTTGGATGCGACGAAAATGAAAAACTTTCTATTTGACAGCCTCGTAAAATGCGCCGCGGGGAACATGAGCGGAAGTGGTGTGGCGCCGCCTGGCGGAATTTCAGGTGGAGCAGGGTCCAATGGGCATGGAAGTCATGGAAAAGTCATGATGTTAAGATTAAGGTCGACGAATCACATCTGTCCTATCTGTCACAATTTGCACTTTTGTTGTTTTGTGTGTCTGACCTAACCTATGGATAACAATGTAATTTCTGATTCAACTGTCTTAACCACCAGACAGTCACTGCCTACAAGCCGCTGGGATAATGACAGTCGGTGGCAGATGCAACTGTTGCAGCAACATTAAGGCCCATTGAAAGTGATTTTTTGCAATTGAATTTTTGATAATTTTGGACAGATATGATAATTTCAAATGAAATTAAATGTTTGAATTCAAAGTTTATATCGATAGTAAGTTCCTGCCTATATAAAATAAAAAGACATTTCGTTTTCAGATAGTTTTAATTTTGCCAACGACAGTAAATATCTTATTCCCATTCAGACGGCAGGCGCTGCCATCTATCGCCCATAAAGCAAAATAAGAGGTCAAACGTAGAATTATCGTTTTTATTGATATCATGTACATTTCCATAAGTTGTCAAGAGGATATCCCAAAAAACGCGACTCAATGTTAATGTTTGCAAAACAATTATTTTAATACGTTGATCAGGAAAGGAGAAATTGTATTTGGTAATTTTATGCAGGGTGTCCCCAAAGTCACGACGCACTTTCAATGGGCCTTAATACCATTATAGCCACTTTATTTAGCTCGAGACTCGTATGGGCTTCCGTACGAAAAGGAAGCTTCAATACAAAAACCTGGTTACAGTATTGGGAGTGTGCAACGCCACTGTTGGCGCTGCAGTCAGCCACTTTCATGGCCGCCAGAGTAGGATAAAACCCTGAAATGCAATGGAAAGTTTTTCCTTTTCCCCAAATAAGCTCGTAAATGCAGGCTAATTATTATTTTAACGGTTATGACTAACTCTGCGGTACCCAATAATACTCTTTGTTGGTATTTAAAGCATTCCGTATTTATTTTTGGGCCACCAGCCTGAGTTTATCCAACTTCGACATGTTATTTGATGAAAGTAACCTACTTTCATGGGAGCTTACTCGACTGCCGCTAGATGGCGACCCTTTCGCTGCACACTCCCAATAGTCACTGCTCCACACAACTATGGGCGATAACTGACTGACCAACAAGAATGGCACACGTTTTTAGTGTCTGTTTTTTATGATTTTTGTGTTTATCCTATAACCTAAACTAACCAAAAACGTAATTTATCATCGGGAAGCATTTGACAACAGGCAATATCACTGCCAGCTTACGCGCATGCGGAGTAAACCACTTTTCGGCAGGAGCGCCGTAGATGGCGCTGCGGGTTCCAAGATTGCGTGGGAGTCGCCAAAAGCAGATGTAGCGTTTACATGGCTGTGGTACACGTGTCGTTGTTGATTTTGGGCTGAACGCCTGTTTTATGGCCGGTGTAAAACACGGCTTTAATGGCTCGCTATCGGACCGTTAATCCGCCTCCTGTTTGCACCAACGAATTCCTGTTCCAATCCAGGCGGTTAAGTAGTTGGGACTCGTTCGTGCACCACGACGACAATTAAATGGCGTGTGAATCTTCCCCGCCCCCTAACGCCTGTTTATCTCAGACCATAAACCAGCTGTTTGACCACCGACACCAACACGCCCGCCTAGCAGCGCCACCCAGCAGATCCCCCTGGCGACGTGGCGCGCCTTAATTACCATTTCTACCTCGAACATAATTTTTGGAAGACTTAAGTGTAATTGATGATGAAAACGACGCCGGCGAAATTGTTACGAGAAGATGGTGGGTTTAACGCGGGAATTTAAATCTTGGTGATGTTAGTAATAAAGGAAATAATTGTGGAAAAAGTCTGGAAAATTTTGACTTTTTTGCCCTTAATGTGTTTTCGGAAATAATAACTAAAGAAATAACTGTTAAATTTGATTTGAGATGAAAAATGACCCATGCATTTTAGTATGATTGTTTAGTCCCCATTCCAAATGTGCACAACATCTTAATGTTCCAACCCTCCAAACCTAAATGTATAGTACATGTACGCTGTATAAAAGAATGACGTCCTATAGTAAAACCAAGAAGTGATGGAACTGAAATCAACCAATCAGAGAGATGTGGCTTGTCGATTCACGCTTCTACGTTTCTTCAGTCGGTGAAATTCCATTCAGTATGTGACACTGATTGTATGGAACTAGGCTAAATCAATCGCCAACAGGCGATTGGACCCCTATTGGTCAGCACATGTTTTGACTCAGTTCCATCAATTCTTGGTTTTACTATAGCTATAGAAATTTATCCAATTTTTTTTATTCTTAGTTTTTCCCTTTTTTGGGGATTTTGTGTGTACCTAACCTGACCTATTCTGGCCATTCTAAGCTAAACTAACCTAACATGTTATTTATGTTTTAACTGCCACGTAACCGTTTTCTACACTTAACATATACTTGTACATGTAAAATGAAGACTATACACTCATGTATACTATACCTAAATGAGTAGAGTTGAAGTAATTAGTTTTTGCTGCAGTAATGGGAACTATTCTATAGTATAGCCAGTCTTGTCATATAAGTGTTTTTTCCCCATTCAAATGTGATTTTTCGAAAATATGGTAAATACATGTAAGCTCTGGAAATCAAATCGCTTAGAAAAAAAAATAGAGGACAAATGATGAACTTCGGCAAACAACACTATAGGAATTCTAAAAAGAATTGCTAGAGTTGTTTTAATAAATTACTAAGGGAAATTGTGTGACAAAACATAGAGTTTAACGTATATTTAAATCATTAAAACTTTTAAAACATATTCTGGTTGTATAGCACTGGATGCAGAAAAAAAGAAATTACCTCTAGGTTAGTTTAGGTTAGGTTAGTTTAGACAGAAAAGAAATAAAACCGAAAAAAAAAATATAAACATTCCAACAGCTAGGACAGTGTCATTCTTGCATATAAGACAAGTAGAGTGGAAATACGAATTATGTGCACATTTGGAATAGGGCATATACCGTAGTCAATCTACACGTAGCTTGTGTTGTCCCCATGAGTCCAATGGGTAAAATAAGTTTTGGGAACGTTGATTTTAATCACTTTTCGACATATTCTGGTGTGATCAGCAGTCATAGATGGCGCTGCAGGGTCACACGCCATTTTGTTGTACTTGCATCAACCATGCCATTTGCTCCCAAAGCTGCTTCGCTCCAGTATAGTCCCTTTAAAGCGCTCGCTGCTGAATAACAAACGTGACTTTTTGGATTCCACCAATAAGACAGGGACAAGCTGTGTTCGCAATTCCCCACGATCGATGAACCTTCGTGGAAGTCCCTGAAAACAGCCCTCGAAAAGCCTATTTCCGCTAGCCTGCCTTCAGTCGAGGGTTTTGTGCTGCTAGTGCATAGTGCAACTGCATGCCTCCATATTGGGCCCCTCATGCATGCCTTGCCACCTCCCAGATATGCCATGCAATATTGGAGACTTTTATGCTTTGCAGGGTCTGGAAGAATAGGAAAATTCAGCACCCTATGCACTGTGTCGTTCCAACGACCTAGTATCGAAAAAATATTGACGAACAAATACAATTTTCATGTAAAATTGACGTGTACATGGGACCAACAGTAATTTGAACAAAGCTGCAGCGAGGTGTAATCAAATTCTAAAATAACTATTTTGGGGGAAATTTTTAATTCAATTCAATTCAATTGTGTACACCAACAGTCAGCACCTGAGATGCCATGTGCATGGTAGGGGTAGATTTGCCAAGTACACAAATTGTACAGCAAAGTAAGGAAAGAGGAAATATGCAGAATGTAAAATTGATATCTGTAGGTTGATTTTCACGATTTTCAATTGCTGATATTTAAATGACCACTGCAGTGTAAGTTAATTGAAACATGCAGATTTTCCTTCAGAAAAACTTAGCTGTAGTGTACATGCATTAGGACAATATGTTTAACATCGCTTTTTAACAGTTTTTTTTATTTTTTTAAATTATATTTTAAAAAAAATGATTTCATACGTTGTACGTGTAAGGGAATATACAGTATGTTTGAGGCGTTGACACAGAAAAGCATGCAAGAAAAATAAAAAACTGTTTTCTCACCCTGTTGACAGATGGCGCTGAGTGCAAACATGTATGTGACACAAGATGGGTCATGCATTCATTTGCATAGGGTTTTGAACTCGGTTTTCAGGGGTTGGGTTGTGGCACATAGTTTTTGCACTTTTTTTTACTGTTCGTATCACTAATTATGAACAATTGCAATGTGAATAATTCAGCCAAAAGATCTCTTCTTGCCTGCAGAGCCAGCCTTTTTATGCAAATTTGTGCATTTAGACTCTCACAACTCTCAGCGTATTTCTTCACGCATCATACCAATTTGACAACTGGATTCCTAGACCTTTTTGCGAGACATCCAAACTGGAAGCAACTAAAAATACGCCCTGTCCCACCGCAATAACAGCGCAAAATAAATTATTCGAGTTTAATGGACAATGTCTTTCATCGTGGTGCAAGTGCCGTTTGAAATGAACGCGTGTTTATTCAATGTCCACGTTAAGTGACGGTTCAGCGCCCCCTGCGGGCCTGGCCCGAAGGACCCAGGAGTGTGGAACCCGCTGGGGTCAAAACCACATTTCGCTATCGTGTTTCTCGAACGGGTGTCATATGAGGTGTTACGCAATCCGTCTAACCCCACGTGACCCCGAGTCTGGGGAACAGCAGTGACACGACCTTGTGTGGCCCAAGATGATCTATGGGCATGGACATTAACATCGACCATCTAGAAGTCCACGTTTTGACACACTATCCTCCTTCAGTCCAGTTTAAACAAGTGACACACACACTTGTTTCGGATGCATTTGGTAATTTGCTGTTTTTATCCTCAATGTTGCATCAAAGTCGCTGCAAATAGCATGTATACAGTTTAAACAAGTTTAACTTGAAATGAGCGTGTGAATTGTGACATTTGTGGTAAGCTGGTTGGTGCTGCATCTGGTTTTAGCAAACTCAGATGCATCACACCTACCCAGTCTGTGTTACCTTTATATGAAACATGTTTTTATTCGCAACGTGTGACCACCAGGTGACGCACTTTAGTGTAAGTCATGTATCTGCAAACTTTTGAACAAGTGATGGACACACTTGCTACATATGCATTTGTGGAAATTCGCTGCTATTTTTTCTCAGTATGGCATCAAAGTCGCTTCAAATAGCATGAAGACAGTTTGAACAAGTTTAACTTGAAAAGAGCATGTGAATTGTGGCATATGGAGTAATCTGGTTGGTGCTGCATCTGGTTTTAGCAAACTCAGATGCATCACACCCACCAAAGTCTGTGTTACCTTTATATGCAACATATGTTTTTATTCGCAACGTGTGACCACCTGGTGACACACTTTAGTGTAAGTGATGTATCTGCATCCGCACATCTCCAGCATCTTAGTGCACCTTGCACCAAGACGTTGGAGATTTAATTTCGCGACGCGCTTTCCCGATATGGACAATGCAGCCGCCATTACGCCTTCAATGGGCGATGCCACCTGACGGCTGCATTGCCCATTTCGGGAAAGAGCGTCATTGCCAATTAAGCGATGGTGATAGGCGGACGTGGCAATACGTTATATTGACGTCACTTCCGCTGGGCATGCAATCAGGCAGAAATGTTCTTAATCACAGCTAGCAAGACTTTTAGGCTGCTTCCCAAACTCGCCACATGGGGTCGCAACTGAAGGGCGCTTTTTGCTACGTAGCAACACGGTGGAATTTGGTGAATGGCCTTCGGCTCTTTTTCACTCGCATATGAATTTAGCTCATCAAAGGAGTCCTGGAGTGGAAGAGGACCCTGCCATTGTTTGGAGATTTTTGCCCTTTTGGTTGCTAGGCCCAATTTTGGCTCTGGAATTCTGTTGTCGAAGTAAAAGGAAACCGTCGAAAATACCGACCTGTTACCAGGACGACCTGTCACAATGCCACCCACACTCAAAAGCCACCTGGTGGTCGCTCGAGGAACACTGCAACTTGTGGGATTGCTGATCATATGCAAAAGTGGACAGAGTCAGACACCATGGACTGGGAAGGAATCCTGCAAATTTAGGGGAAATTTTGGCCTTGTGCAAAAAAAAATTTTTTGCTATCAAAAACAGCTCATCCATAGATCGCAATAAAGATAAAGTTAAGGAGTGGTGATGGAGCTTCTTTGGTCATTTTTGCTCAAAAGGGACATTGGAGGGGTATCGGATTATGTCCGACAAGAAAATACCATTACTGAACATGCCACGAACACGAGCACGAATTTATGGACCAGCCTCCTAAATTATTGTGACGTTGTGGTAAACATTTATGCTGCTTTTTAATTGATTTTTATGAGCATTTTAAGGGCTGCTTACTTTTATAGCTGTTTGGATAATAACCGTTCGCTCAAGTTTCGAAACAAGCTATACAGGGTGTCCCACGCAACCACACCGACTACAAAATTAAGTTTTGCACCACGTTCGAATGCATGGGGTCCTGATATTAGCATTAACTGGATTTCAGTTTTTAACATCATACTTGAGTAACATCATACTCACCGGCCTGCGTCTTCATTAAAGGTCATGCTATAGAATAATCCTCACTCAAACCCAGTTTTTTTTACTACAGCTTTACTCCTTCGGTAGAGTCCATGTGCATGTGTATATGTTAATGCAGAAAATTAGTAATAAAAGCTGAATTACATATTATCCGCACCAGGATTCCGCACTATGATAGATTACCAGAAAACGGGCTTTCCCTCATAGTTGGTGAGCTGGCAGTGATTGCCTGCCGGTGAGGGGCACATCAGAAATTACATTTTTATGTCAGTTTAGGTTAGGTGAGAGTTGATTCGGCACAAAAGAACTCAAAACACAAAACAGGACATTAAAATACCGGAAAAGCAAAAAAAAAATTGAGAAATGATAACATGAAAAAGGTGAATTTGTATAACTAAGACTAGTTTTATTCTTGCATGCCAGTCAGGCAGGCTTGGAATATATAGTTTTTGTGAACGTTTGTATAGGGCACTATAATAGAGTATGTGTACTATAATGTCCGCATTAAATTCCTTAAGGACGTTCATTGTAAACCATAAAAGTACAAATGCAGTTTTGTGGGGTACAAATGTACATTTGCACCCTATTGTAGGACTTGGGTACCTTTTCATTAATAAATGACCCATATCCATGTCTGCTAATGACCTTCACCATGGAATGTATGCATTTGGTCATCTTCTGTACCCTTGTGGTTTTTGCAAAAGTAGAAAAATAAAGAAAAGATAAAGAAAAGAAAAAATTAATGCAAATTTACCTCGGAGGTACATTTTCCACGGGCATATGTACCTGAAAGTGTTGAAAATATGGTACAAATGATTATCATATATGTACCCAAAGGGAGTAAATGATTTTAACATTTGTACCTCAAGGTACAACATAAATGGGTACAAATGTGGACTCATATATACATGTATGTACCCCTAGGAACACATGTCAAGGGTACACGTGCAATCAACATACATGTATGTACCCATAGGGTGTGTACACTCTAAAAACACTGTCTGAATTGTATACATGTCACATCCCATTTATATGTCTTGAATTCAGTCATCCGCCAATTAGGTCACACCCTTCCTGCTCCTACTCAGTCTCCATTTTCATCCTCACATTTTTGTTACTGCTATATTTATTTACATAATATGGTCAATGTGTAATTTTCAGGTTATAATACAATATTTCTACCCTGCACAGTTTTCCATAATAGTAACATTAAACAGATTTTATGAACATGCCTCGTAATTCAGTCATGTTACGTAACTGAAATTAGAAATGTTAAGACAGTTGTAGGGTATACGTTTAAGACACTGAATTTCAAGACGGCCTAAAGGTATGAATCCTGTCTACAACGAAAAAACACTTCAAGTGTCTGAAAGTTAGACATTTGTTTTTACAGTGTATATAGTTTCAAAACGTTTGTTCCCGTAATTTTCAACATTTGTACTTTTTCCGTTTAGAGTGTTCTGAACACGATGAAATCCAAAAGCACAATGAAAATTACAGGACGCGTTTTATGGGCGACCCCTGGGTCCTCGTTACCGACAGGCCCTTCGTCTGACGCCCAAAAAACGCCTGCCATTTACCCGATTTTTTTTTTCTTCATCTTTTTCTCCAATCTGCAGCTCATCCCTGATGACATTTGAACGCTTTCTGGTCGCCATGGCAACTGAAGGGATGCTGGGCTCGAAAAAGCGCTGAGCACAAAAAAGCGCCTCCCCGCGGCTCGTCGCTCATTGGTGCAACCAGAGGATAACGAGAGACCCGTTTGGCTGCCTCTCTCCTCCGTTAGGCCTTTAATGGCTGATTAGCAAACGGAGCAAAAATGCGACGCCTCCTCCAGCGACCCTGGACAACACGCTCAGTCGTCCGAGCGCCCTAGCCGTCAGCTGCTGCGCCCTGGAATATCGTCGCGGTGACCTTTGACCCGACCTTCCATCTGCGGGTAAGTACATCGAAAAGTCCATGCCTGAAAGATATGTCATGTGCATGCATGGGGGATGACATGTTATTAGCAATGTACACTCTAAACGGAAAAAGTACAAATGTTGAACCTTAAGGGTACACCGTAAAAACAAATGTCTAACTTTCAGACACTTGAAGTGTTTTTTCGTTGTAGACAGGATTCATACCTTTAGGCCGTCT
>JAQFYZ010004415.1:0-11132 GCA_034695085.1 Cylindroiulus punctatus | reverse complement strand
GTAGGTGTGCAGGGTAGTTAAGTGTCTGAATGAAATTTCGACTTCCTTCTCATTCAGACTTTTGACACTTTTGTACAATTAGGAGAAATGTCGGAAAAGAAATAATAAACGAACTTCAATAACAGATTATTTAAAATAAATCACCACTGTGCCCTCAGAAAAGTTGTACAATACTGCACACAAAAATGCTATGCAAGTATAATTACAATTTATTTTTAAAACTCATATTTTTTCTGGCTACTGACATAACGAACTATGGTTAAAACGAACAAATTTTGGTGGTTCCATGCAATTCGTTATAACGAGGTTCGACTGTAGTTTTTGCAGGCTAGCAGTGATTGCCCACGTATCGGGGGTGGGGGAGTGAGAGGGTAAGCAGCTAAATAAGGAAATTCACAATACAAGGTTAGGATAAGCAGAGGATAAGTAAAAAAACTATCCTGGCTGTGGTTTTCGCGGTTTTCTACAATCAATTTACACTGGATAATTCCCTTGTCATTCCCTGTATTGGACTTAATTAATAAGCATATTAATAAGTTCATGGATAATTTCCCCCTACATTCTCCCTCATGGAATCTGTATGTTAACTGCAGGGTAACATATACAAGTAGATTTGAAATACCTCGTACATGTGCATGAACACAGTACGAGACCAGGGTTGGAATTTGAACAGAGGCAGCACACTTATTAAAATTCCAACCATCATAAAACGTGTATTTTGTTCAATCAAGTGGGAATTTCTGTTAGCAGTGGGTGCCAGTGTTAGTTGCTGACCTAGCACAAAAGCACGTTTGTTTGCTCTATGATACTCGTCCTTAGTGGCAATTAGTTTGCTATCCTGTGTATCGATGTCCTACAAAAGTATAGGCGATAATAAAGTAATTTGGTAGCCAGCCAGGAGCACTGTACAAACTATGCTTTTTATAGAGCATTTATGGTGGCAGGCTTTGATATCAATTATTGCCCAATAAAACGTCCCATTTGCTACTGCCTGCATGTAGCCAGTCAGAATAGCTTGTTCCGAGCACCTGAATTGCAACACGTGGAAATGATGCAGTGAAAAATATTTGGTTTCACGAGTCACAGCACCTGTAATCTTTCTTTTTAAAATATGTACTGCACGGTGAATCCCTTGAATTAGCTGATGATGGAGAAAAATAAACACAACATGTACATGATATTTAGTTTCTAAATGCCAGGTACTTTCTCCTTCTTTTTATAAATAGCATGATTCGGAAGTAATCATGCAGAATTTATCCCTCAAAACATTAAGCCCTTAGCAACTTTGGTTTTTTCTTTTTATGAATACATCATATTATTTACTAATAAGCACAGTGTAGATACCCACATTTGTTATAATTAAAGATATATTTAGAGATGTGCAAGTTTACTTGGGAATTTCAGCAATATTTTAAAGCTAATTTTGCTTTAAATATTTATTTTGGTCTGAGTGAATATCGCAACACCGTTTTTTTTTTCAAATTTAACAATTTCAACCTAACAAACTCAAAGGATCGGGGTAACATTTGGCTGCAGATTTTTTCTCGAATGTTTATAAATTACAAGAACAAATAGACGCTTGCATACATGTAAATATATACAGCACTACAGCTGCCATACAAATTCACGTATGTTTAAATTAAAACTACATTACACCCTTATAATGCACAGCACTGTTATGGTGTATTATAACAAATTACATATATGAGATTGACATGTAATGAGTGCGATGATGCTCAGACTTTTCAAATTCCAAGTACCAAGATGACCTGGTTGCCTAGTAATATGTGCAGCTGCAATAGACAATATACATACATGTACATTATATCTGAAAGTCTATTTAAAATATCGTTATGAAAACAGATTAGTTAAATACTATAATGCTTTACTGCATGACACATAAGGTAAGATAAACTGCTAATATATACATGTAGGCAATTGTCATCAACGTTATTCAAAATGTGTTATTTCTACACAGTTTTCTATTTTGAAAATATGCAATCGAACATCATGTACACATGAAGTACAATAAACCGAAAAGGACTACAAAAGCCTCTAGTTTCAGAATATAGGAAAGCAAATAAAAGTGACCTTTAGTTGTTTCTCAATAAAAGGCACATAAACTGAGCAACGTTATGACCATGTACGCCTGGTATAAATCAAGCACATAAAATTCAAATTGGCTCCTGAGCTCGCCGAATTTATTTCAAATAAAATGAACGACATACGGCCATGTGTACGTCGAGAATAGCGGAATTGAAGACTGATTTTATTTTCTCCAATAAAACTCATCATATATGTTGAATACGCATATACTGCATACACATTTATACAGAATATATTTGCGCTGGTATTCACTCCTACGATATTTTTAGGTTTTCTTCTTATTTGATTATTGAAGGAGAGCTAGGATAACCATGGCTGGTCAGTAAGTCTCCATACTATCGATCAGAACTTTGGCAAGAAAAACACGTCAAAAATGAACTGGTTGACCATAATTCCTACAAATTACTCTCTTGGCAAGGCTTCCTATCTCTCTCTCCGCTATTCAAGAGCAAATCTATGAGCGATGGTAATGGGGTTGGGTGTCAAATAAACAAGATGGAGAAAGAAGTCTACATTAAGTTGGACGATTTTCATGTCCACGTCTATCCGGGGCTCTCCATCTACTCTATAAATTAAGGACATCGAGCGCATGTATATCTATGGCATGTGATAGGATTGCACTGATTATAACGGCTTTTTATAAGAGTGGCTTAAGGTGGCAGAATTCGGAAAATCAATCAAAAAATGGAGAGATGCCAAGCAAACGTTGAACATTATCCTGTTTATGTGCCTCCTGATGGCAGCTGATTTCAATCGATCTAAAACTTGGATGAATGGCCTTGCTGAAGTCATGAAAACTCCATTAACTGAACCATTTTTAAAAGTAATAAACTCGTCATAAACTATATGCGTCAAAATCCCACCAATCTTGCTCAGCACTCAGCCAGTGCACCCAGACCAAAAAACCTGAAATTGTCAGTTAAAATGGACTTACTTTGAAAAAGCAAGTAAATCTGGTATGTTATTGGTTAACACAAAAGTTAACTCAAAAGTCAAGCGATGACAAGCAATTTTGTGTAAGTAGTTATTAGCGAGATTGCCAATGAAAAACAAATTTTACTTTGCTGTTTAATTATGTAAACGTGTGTGAGGGAACGTTGGGGATGTTGAAAATGTCAGCTCTGGAGGAATCCTGTACATGGTTTACATTTAATTTCGTCTCACATGTGTTTGACATGCAAATTCCGTATGTGGAACACATTTTATTATATAGTGTACTAAAGTACTAGTATAGAGTAATGCAAAGTGCATTTTAAATCATATTATAAATATTACTAAGCCCTAACAATTAACTAAAGAATAACTCAAACAATAATGCATAGATTGTTCATAATGGCATTACACCGATTCTTCCCTAGCCTGTCACCCTGTGTCTGAGAAATTAGATAAAAATACTAAGGCATAAATTCAAATTACATGTTTTAGCTATAGATTTTGCATTAAATGGAGTTGGTAAATTAATTTGTTAGGTGCTTGATCTTAATATCCACAAAGGTCACTTTTTTACTTTTTTTACTCTTTTTTACTCTTTTTTACTCTTTTTACTCTACTTTTTTACTTTGATACTCCAATACAAGAAGTTTAGCAAATGGTTATGTGGCCTGGCAGTTTGTTTATGAAAAACACTTAAAAATGTAGATTCTCAAACTTCTTTGAATTATTTGCTTTTTATTATATCGGCAACCTTAGTTCTGAAAAATCATGAACGTTTCCAGACTGAGTCTGCCCTCCAACGTTTCATAATTTTCATAGTTTCATATAAAATAAGGTGATTCTTAATGCTCGATTGTATTTGAATAGTCCCGCTGCATATTGCCATTTTCATGGATCATTTTGTTTTGAAGAGTTTTCTTGAAAATCACAAAATCCATCATTCATGTTTTAAGCAGTCGAAACGCATTTCAGACACCATTATTTGATGTAAAAAACTCATATATAACCGTTTGCTAGTGAGTTTCGCTTGCCATGAGCAAGTGCAGGGTGTATTTGGATTATACATGCTTCAAATTTATGGATATGGCACACGCTCGGATGCGCTTTTTTCAAAGTTGGAGCTGGGCGTAACACAAATGTGCGTTTTGTGATAACCACCGGAAATGAACTGATGCGAACACGCATCTAGCTCCGTAACTTAACTTATCCCGAATTAATGGATTGGCACAATCAAAGTTGATCCAGTATTTAATTTTTCTATCAAAAATTCACAATTGCATCTACGAATTCACATGCATTTTGATTATGCCTGCATTATGCATTCACCTCAAGCTATAGAAGGTCTGATAAAATACGGCAAATATCCCCTATCTTTAATTCATTTATTGCTTTCAATATTAATAATGTATACATGTTAACGTCGAAAATATACATTAATTTAAATACGTATTTCCAACATCCAGGGGGAAAATCGCTAGGGCTTTACGATCAGCCAGTACCATGGTATTGTCTGTATTCAGTAAATAGTGCTGAAAATACTTATATTTTCATATATTGTATTTAAATAGTACATTGGAATGTGATAACACCGCGCTTAATCGTATAGAATTAAATATGAAGATTGTTCGAAGTGACAGTCTGGGTTAACTGGTGTGATATTTAACTTAATAATTCAAGAGCCTGTGTTTGGAATTCCGATTAAATATGTCCAAATAATTTACAGAGAAGTGACTTTTCGATTAACCTTCTCACTGTTCTCGATCAGTCTTCAAACTCGCAGCTGTTATGCTATTTCCGAGAATATTATCGACGATTTTGTTTAATTTACATTATTGGAAAATCATCAAATATGACTGTCGTTCTAATTGTCATGGAATACTTTACAGCTACGTAGGTTTACTTTCAGGGAACTATTGTTAGCAAGAGTAAACGATGATTAAAGCCATTTAAATTAGCCAAAACAATTTAACGGAAGACTAACCCTGCATTACCCTGCAATCAGTAAATACATAGGGTAGTGAAATCTACCAACCCACTATATTCGAAAATTACCACTTAGGGTGGACAACATCATCAGTGCTGAATTTAATGTCTTGATGCAAAAAGTATGACCAACCATATGCATTTGAATGGTGGAGTAATGTGATATGCTTCATACTAGTGGACGAGACGTTTATCCCAGTTTAAGCAACCTGACATTGCAAATAAAACCATTTGGAACAGGGACTATAGAAGAGTCCATGTTCCAAATGTTCACAAAGTCTAAATTCATTGTTTCTGAAGCTATAGTTATGGCAATTTTACTTTTTACATACAGTCATAAATATATATTTTTGTATTATTTATTTGTAATTTGCGATACTTAACTAAGTACTTCTTTAAAAAAAATATACTTTTGAAACAAGGACTATTTTGCAGTACAGCCAAGCATTTACACGTATATAAGATACCGGCAAATTACAATATCCATATTCCAAATGTTCACAAAATCTAAATTCAGTGTTTCTGAAGCTATACTTATGGCAATTTTACTTTTCACATACCGCTACATACACTGTATATTGGATTTTTTGTTTTTTGTATTTTTTATTTGTAATTTGCGATACTTAACATAGTACAAGTACTTCTTTAAAAAAAATGTATTTATGAAACAAGGACTATTTGCAGTACATCAAGCTTTTACACGTACTGATTATAATATACCGGTAATATGCATTACAATTATAATATTCAGTGCACATTGAGCAAAGTCAAATAGATTAATGGCCTGATTCTCGTGTCTTGGTGGAGGCAATTTGGAAATTAAATGGATGCTGGAGAGATGCAGCATCATCCCAATTTTAATCGCTGATTAATGTTAACGCGGGTTAAATGCCAGCCTGCGTTTCTGCATTTCTCATTTATAATTTGTCAAAATTAATATGCATTTATGCACCATTTGCATCATTGTCATTACGACGTTCGCCCATAAACACATGTTTTCATGTTTCCAGATGGAAAAACTCGTTCGTGAAATGCAGCATCCGGAAACGGGAGTTCCTGTGCGATCCCAGAAGACATTTCTCACGTCCCTGCCCTGCGTTTTCATGGGTGAGTACTTTAATTTTTATTGGCGTTAATTAAATGCCCAACTTTGCAACTTTTAGCGTTTACAGCCAACGTGCCCTTTCGGGACCTTGGCCCTCCATTGGTAATTCGGCCCTAATAAAACACCGTTGTGGGCAATTTCGTGTTGATTCTGCATTATTTAGCACAATCTTCTTCTCACTGCAATTTGCTGCCCAGTTTCCCCAAAGATAACCGATCGCATAAAGCATGTCCACACTGAGGTATCTGCCTGCCATAAAGGCCTGGAGTCAGCATTTAATATTTCCTGCTACACCGAAAGTGCAACGGCAAAAAAGCATTTCATTTTAGCATCAGGGACACATATATATCCGACGGATATTCCCATTCTTCGTTCCCTCCACTTATTTTCCGCCATTTCCGGTCAAGCATGAGCACATTTTCAGGATTTACAATAACTGCTTTTGCCAGGGAAGAAAGATAAAAATGCTGGTTCCAGAGATTATTTTCACCACCGAACCCGATATGACTCCACATAAACCATTTCATTTAAGACAGTCCTTGCTATTTCTTCGCTTTCAGACGTTAGATTGAGTTATTGTCGCTCGAACAATAATTCCAATGCCTTTAGCCGCCGATAAAAAAATAAATCGAATTAAATGCATGAACGAACTTTTGGTACATGCCCCCTTTTATTCAAATTTCAATGTACTTGTAACTATTCTGCGAGGATAGAACGATTATTTAATAGTCCATATTGCTTTTGCATATTCGGCATTCCCATATCCATGGAAAATGCAGTTTAAATGCATTTTACAATGTATTTCAATTTGGAAAATGTATTTGAAATGTATTGGAAATATATTTCATATGCATTTGGAAATGTATATACCAAACTGTATAATGCATTTGTAATTTATTTCGAAATATATAGTAATGCTGAGCTATATTTTAATGTATTTCACCTTTTAAATTAATTTCATAAAATTGACCTCACTGATATTGAAATACTTCACTCAAATTGGGCGGTATGCAAGCCATTGTGTATTGTCCTTTTTGCAAGTTAATGAATACAAATTCCCGAACAATATCAAAAATACTAATGGCACTGCCTTCAATTTCTGGATCTTTCTGCAAAACGATCAGATTGGAAACATTTTCACAAATGCAGGCCGTTTTACAGGGTTATAAAAGTGACCTATCGCAAAACATGAATCCTTATTTCCTTTCACGTACAATCATGATAATATCAATAAAAAATTATTTCTTATTAATGGTTTGCACATTAATGGTTTAACTATTACGCACCCAATGATTACTTTCAGAAACACCTCAATAGTTGTTACGACTATCAGGCACAACACTAGTTGAAGTGATATATTTATTAATTGACATTATTTTATGTCGTGTTAGGATATGACCTAATCGAGTGGTTGATGGAGAGGCTAACATTAGAAGACTCTGGTAAGACCATTTTCCCAAGACAGAATCAAAAATTGAAATAGTTGGAAATATTTAATAAATTAATGGGATTTTTTGCATTTCAGCTGAAGCAATACATTTAGCCAACCTTTTATGTCAATACGGTTATTTCTTCCCAGTGCCTGACTCCAAAAATTTAGTAGTTAAAGATGACGGGTCGTATTATAGATTTCAGGTAAGTTTGCAATTGCTTAACTATGCATGTTAAGAAGTTAGAAAATTGAGTGAATGAAAAACATATTGGAAAATTGAAGAAAAATTGAGCTATAGCGTGGGGTAATATAAAATGAAAACCCTTCAAGGCAAAAATAAATGAAGATGGCTAACAATGAGTCAACTTCGTTTATTTTTAAAAAATCATGTTTGATATCGGTCATACAGGCTGTATCAGCATATTTTCAGGATTAAGAAAGTGCCTCATAAATTGAGCATAAACAGGTCTCAAGTTTTATCAGTGAATGTCTTTTACTATGACAGGCGATAGACGCTATTACCCTTCTTAGGAATATTTAAACAGAGGCCATTTTAACCATAAACTACGAAGGATTTGACGGCGTATCGAGGCTTAGTCATCAACATGTACACTGTACATGTATGTTGAATAGCTGAATTGCATCCATTAAACAGCCAGTTGATGCAGTAAAATGTACACGTGCAGTTCTCGAACATAATCGATAGCTCGTCCTAAGCATAAAGTAGATCTGGATAACAGACTGATGATAACAACCCGCCCAAACACGTGCTTTATGGTTTGAATGCATTTATTTTGAGCATCCAAAGAGATAGTAAACGATTTCTATTTATTTGCGCTTTAACTTGCTTTCTATCTAGCTCTGATGAACGATATACGAGAAAACTGAAAATACACATATGCTACATGTAGAGGCGAGATAAACTCTATCGCTTTGCCATTATTAAAAAAACTGACATTAGAGCAGGCGCTGATATGCGAAGAAGCCCCATGTAATAAATTCGTGTGCTATTTGTGCACAATTATTATTCTTAAATAATTTTAATTGGTATCTCAGGTGCTGACTACGGATGTATAAAATTAAATTGAATCGAATCGATACTCTATTCATACAATTTAAAGGCAAAGAAGTTATGGCTTAATGACAAAATATGGTGTTAAATTGAAAACACATGAGCGTAATTAGAATTCATTATTGAGAATGGTTGAATTAATTATCTGCTCAATCATCATTGAATCTACATCGTTAAAAAAAATTTAAATTGATCCATGTAAACAATGTCAAGCATGATAACTAGCTGTCAAGTCACGCCACATAATATCCTGTAAATTGGGCCACAGTTAGCAGGCAATCACTGGATGCACACGTGTTGTGTTCATCAGCCAAAGTTAAGGTTCAATGCAAATAAATGTTTAGTGTAGGCTCAGTGATGTAGATAAGTGTATTTGATTGCGTACAATTAGTCACGTTTGTCATCACTCATTAATAAATTCAAATTTGATACCATGGTTAACAGTTGTTGCCATCGTTACCTTTCGCATCTTTGTGTTATTTTCACTGACAACCAATTTGTACAACGATCAACTGTTGATAAAACCAGTTCATTGCTTAAATCAAGACCTATTATTCAAGATTGCGATTAATCTAAAGCAGACGTGAGACTGCAAATAAAATTGCTGGCATAATGAATATGGCTAAGCTAGAGTGGATTAAAGTACTTCAGTGTAGATAAATTGTTAGAAATAAATACTAGACAGAACCTTAGTTTGATAATGAATATTAAATGACAGGATTTCCAATTCATTGCCCATTCGTGGCTAAATCATTATCTGGTAAAGTCTAGACTTAGCTTCAAAGTCGTACTGTTATCAAACTGCAGTATTGGTTTAGAATCTACATGTAGAAAAGTCTGCCTCCTAGAAAAGTGTAATCCACGACATTAATTTTAGCATCTGAGTTAGGACTAATATTTAGAATTGCTAGATAAGCATATTACAAATTATCATTAGGTAAATTCTCAGGGACGAAACTCATTCTGTAACAATAGATGACTGAGAATTTACCTACAGTAATTGATCATTTAAAACCAGTCAACAAGATGTCAAAGCTTAAGTTACAAAATTTCACAATTAGCATTTAGGAATACAGACCATCCAATTCTTGAATTGCATTGTAAATAAACCTCCGATATGGAAAGTGCTCGCATCAGACATTTATCAGTAATTAGAATTATGTTTGGAATCAGCAGCTTCTTGATATATTGTTAGATATTTATTATTGAAGCATCTTTGGCACCATAATTTAAGATGCAGTGTTAACCCCCAGACTGAACTATCACTCTAATCAATAATGCAGATATACATAGACTTTGCTCATCATTATCATTAACTGCGGGCCTTGGCATGATTAAATTTTTACCACCGTGAGACTATTTAATATCTTCCACACGGAAAGACAGCTTCTTGGCTTCGTATTAATTAAATATTAAATTTACGAACAGACGTACTAAAAGGGTAAGCCATTTGTACGTCATCAGTCCATTATCGCGCAGTAATTTAATGTAAATTAACGGGCTAAACGCTCGTTATTCCCAACTTTTCCTTCGAAAACCAATAAAAAAAGGTTTTAGTAATAAATAATATATCAGCAAGATTTATAAAATTTGCCACGGCTCGGGTTCAATGTGTACAGTAAATATCAACGTCACGTAGAAAAATATGAGGACATTAATGGTGATTAATTAAAATTTCATGATTCTATAACTGGCGATAACAACATAATTCCCTCAATAAACAGTTTTAATTATCAATAAACTTAAGCTTAGCATTTATTTTTGCATCACTTATTTCATTTATAATTTCAGACTCCTTATTTTTGGCCAACTCAAAATAATAATCCTGATAGCACAGAATATGGTAAGTTTGTGCCTGTTTTGACGTGAGAACAGTGAAAGAAAATTAGTTCTGATTTCAATTTTGCACCATGTGAAGCCATATATTTAGTCAAGCGATCATTGAGAAACAAACAAAAGCACGGTCTGGAGGATTACGAGCAAGTAAGAAAAATCAATCAAATTGGTTTTTATTTTCTCTTTCGCCGACGATAACCATAATGATGATTTATTTCATATTTAGGATACTTTAAATAAGTTGAAAAAAGTACTTTCGCACAAATGGGAATTCATCACCATGCAAGCGGAAGAACAACTAAAGTACGTTGTATTTACTATAAAGCATAGATTTGATCGGTTGCATATTCGTAATCGTAACCATTTTCGTTCCCAATTCGTTAACATATTATGTATCACGGTATAAATATTTTTAACCCGCTCTTAAACCGTGTGGGCTTTGAAAACGTCTCATGTGCAATATTATGCATTTGTTAAAAATTGAGTACAATTCAAACAATTGCAAACATTATTGCGAGGAGAATGTATCAAACACAATCGTGAAAATATGTTTCCATCGCCAGATAGTTCTTGAAAACCTGTGCAACAGCATTAATATGTTTCGCTAGTTTTATCATCTTACGATCAAGCCATAACTGCCATAAGTGCCAAATGTAATTTCTAGA
>JAQFYZ010004414.1:0-11135 GCA_034695085.1 Cylindroiulus punctatus | reverse complement strand
TTGCCAAATCATTTGCCATAGCCACCTGTCCAGCAGATGCAGAAAACTAATGCTACTTTTCACTATACTATTCTTTTTCTCCCACTAACACAAACAATGCACCGATCCCCCTGTAACGGCCAACTTAAGGTGTTCCTGCTGGAACTGGGGATCGGTGCCAACATATACTAACCTTTCCTTTTTAAATTACTCACTAAATTATTGGCCATAGGGGTTCGAGCTCCTAGTGCTTTATGCTTCTCTCTCTCTGCATCTTACCAACTGTTTGTACTGCATTTGGTTTTCCAGGTGTCAGACATACACAAACGATTTTGGTCATACTGTATCTCCATCACCTCTGGACAGATTTGCATGCTCTTTTGTTTAGTGCAACCATGGATGAAGTCCCTACAAGTTTCAACAAGCTGATCATTCGCATAAGATAAAGTTCCCCATACTTCGCAGCAAAGCCTCGGGTGTGGGTGCTCATCCCCCATTACTAGCCGGGAAGCCTGTGGGTGACAGCAAAGTCACCCACACGGTCACCACGGTCACCTATCCAGCCACTGACTGCGCTTGGCGTTGCTTAACTTCCCAAGTTTTCACCAGAGTCGTACCGCTGCGCCAGAGCCGCCACTTGATCATTCACAAACTTGCTGTGTAAATACAGGCATTAGATGGTTTTGAACTCGATGCCTTGATGTCGATGATAAATGTAAAACAGGCAATGTAATATGCATGCTGCAGAGTATTCAGGTTAAACAATACCATATGTCACAGGTCACATAGGTGATTTAATGTCAGTTTATGTGAGTAAATTTATATTGGCCATACAAGTCAGGATTGCTGGGCGAAAATTACTCTGAAATAATTACCAAATCATGTGGTAGTAGTTCCTCAATTCAGCTGCACTGTTGATTATCGGCCTGGTCTCCATACCCTGAACATACAGTGGTTGTCTTCTTGCAGAATGCCAATCAAAAATTGACTTAGAGATGGAGTTGCAATTTGCTTGCAATAAAGTTATTCAAACACTTTAGTTTAAAGTGGAAATGAACATGGGGCTTTATTAAGCAAGTCTTAGGCTTCAAGCCTATTACAAGAAACAAAGAAAAACAGCTTCAGAAAATGGACGCTCATCCACATTCTGAAGTCTGTCAGCCAAGTACAAGAAAGGTGGGGTCTTCCATTCCCCTATTTTCCTACTGCTATCCTGTGTCCTGGTTTCATTGGAGGATGGAGGCTTCCAATTGCCCCAGTTGGAGAAATGTGGGGCATTGCGGACATCTATGTGGAGGTGAGACCCTGCACCAAAATCGTGTCAGGCCTCAGCATGGTCAGCAGGTGGCTGCATCATCATATAAGGTGGCACTGGTTCCATGGGTGAATAAACCAGGACCAGTGTCCAAATATCAAGTAAAACACACGAAAGCACAACATGCGTGACGATACTACAAACATGACATATCACTGCTTTAAAAAAATGCAGGCATGTGACCAGCTATATCACATTTTGTCCCATCCAAGAATTGGACATTTATCACATTTTGTCACATTAAAATATCGCATTTGTCACATTTTGTAACATGCAAATGTTATGCAATTGATTCTTAGTTCATCAAAATTTTCACAAAATATATTGTATCTGCTGTCAAGGGCACCTTGGCGCCCTTGAGCCGTGGTATGTTAATACCACGGCATAGCTGGGCCGGCGATCTTTGAATGCCGTTGGGTTGACCCTGGTGCCCCTGACCCTGGGGGTGGACGCCACCTGGTGGGATTGAGGCTATGTGGGAGGCTGGGTGCGCTTGACCCGGCAGTCAGGTCTGGGAGCTCAGACAGTTTAGTTGTGTTTTCTATCTCTTTGTTTTGTTGTGGGCTTTAGCCTGATTCCGGCACGGGGGTATGACCCCAAGTCAACGTGCCATTTTATGTTTACTCGGCCTTATGTAAGTCGCGAGTAAGCCTTAAGGAGAACTGTTTTGCATGGCCAAGCTGGCCCTAAGTGAGAACCATTTGTATGGCCGAGTTGGCCTTAAGTGAGAACTGTGATATGGCCGAGCTGGCCTTAAGTGAGAACCCTTTGTATAGCCGAGTTGGCCTTAAGTGGAAATTTGATATGGCCGAGTTGGCCTAAGACTTTGTTATAAACTATTGTTTGCTGCACTACGTCTCAACCTCGCTACCTTGCCGTTACATTGTGGAGGTGCGATCATTCTCAGTGCTACACCCTGCCGCGATTTTTCTTCATGGCCGAAGCTGCGGCCTCCTATCTGAGTTCTGGCCGTTTGCGGCCTGACCCCGCTTCCACCTCTTTGGACAATGCACTGCCTTCGGTTTCGTCAGCGCTGAGGCGCACGCCGCCTTGCGTGCAACCGGCAAAGGAATGTGTTGTCCCCGTTGACAATGCTAATTCCGCAATGTTGCCATCGGTACCTCTCCCAGACCGGTTCCACTGGCGTTCCGCCAGTGGAACGCCCATCTGTCGCCCCTATTTCACCCGATTTGTGCAAGGATGCTCTGATGCCAATTGAAGACGTGGCTGCCTACCTGTTTTCGCGACCAGATGATTTGGCCGGCATTTTTGCCTGTCTTTTAGCCCATTGCCTCCTGCTGCGGCGTCGGCCCTTTCTAGTGCGCTGCCTGTCTTTCCGTCGTCTTCGCAGCCTCATGACGGCCATCCTCGGTTGGACACTGTTGTTCTTCCAACGCTTCCGTCGTGCCCTGCTATGGATGATTGCTATCTGGACCCGTTTCCTCCCTCGCAGATTATGCTACCGCCTGTTGATGCTTCGAGGTTGTCCTTATGTCGTCCGCTTGATCTGTTTCCAGTTGCCCCTCAATTTGCGGGCATTACTTTTCGTGATCAACGTGATTGGTTTCCGACATTTGATTGGTTTCCAACGTTAGCCAGTTTTTGGTCGACTTTGAAACTATCGCCACGGCTGATGGATATCCGGAGACTGATTTGATCCATCGGATTACAACAAAGTTCACGACAGGAGAAAACACCTCATCATAATCGATTATTTGCATTTGGCGGAATCCTTGCATCCCCAACCTAGCTCGGTGACGACTCGAGTCGCCCAATGAATCACACTTTGTCTTGAATACTCAGCAGGTACCCAAAACCTTGGCTTCCTTAAATACGTTATGTTGCTGTAACGTGACAATCTCCTCTACCATGGCTCTAATCCACTGGTCACTCTCAGGGCTTGTAACTGCTTCTTGATAGTTCACTGGATCCACCACTGTGAAAAGGGCAGTGGGTTCCGTTGAATCCTGGTCATCTGTCTGGCCATTGTTAACAGCAAAACTGTCGAAATTTAAATTTTCAGGATTTTATGCAATGCCTGTGGACTGATGGTAGTGACATGTGCCTTTCATCATACAGAGTTTACCCTGCATCGTTTCTAAATTGCACACTCTGGGTTTTCTCTTTTCCCCTTGGACAAGAAATTTCACGGTGCCAAATCTGAGCTGGATCTTGCTGTTCACCTGGGTCTGCCCCAGGCTCGGCTTCGGGAAGAGGAAACGCCTCCCTTCGGTATCCGTCTACTTCGTTCAGATGATCGGAAACATGGTCTGCCTCATCACATTTCCAAGAAAAATTTCTTGGGCTTTTGGTGACTGGATCTAAGTACTGTAAATCGGCTGGTTCGGAACCTTTGCTTCTTTATTGAGGACTGCCTACCATCTGCTTGGGCTCTCAACGACCATGACAATCCTGATCTCGTAGATCCGGTTGTGCTCAGGGTTCCATACACGGTAGCCTATGGTGCCCCGAGTATATCCCACCAAAGTTCCGACCCATCCCTTTGTTTCCAATTTGTCCCCACGCTTAAGCAGCATTTTTAGCACCGTGCACTTTACCTGATCCCTTTGAGATGACGAGCTCTGGGTGTCTTACTCGTGAATTTGCTAACTGGATTTTGACCTCTTGTTTCTCGTTGGCCCCCACAAATTCATGTTAAGCAACTCGAGAGGCTCAGTTGATGTGATTTCCACATTCCTGGCTGAGCTGGCTGTAGTCATTTTGCATGCACTGCAGACGTCAAAGGAACCTTCCCCTGACATGTCCACATACTCTATAACCATAAATATAATGTTTTGCATTTTAATGCTAGAATGCCTTTCACGTGCTGGTGACAGAACCTTCGATGCCACAGGTCGTTCTTGGCCTTCGCAGCAGGATCCGCAGCACTGGAAAGCACCACACAGCCATTGTCCTTTTCATTTTGCTCCCTTAAATTTGGACTTTTCATCACCTTAGCTTTCAAGCTAAAAAGTCTGGATTCTTTGGTGGCAATCATAAAGGGTCCGATGGACGCTCTCGAAACACCAGCAACTGGCCGTTTTTGGTCAGTGTTTGGCAGCCTCGTTCATCCATTCATGAATGTGCTGATTAAATTTTTGTTAAAATTTGGGGCATATAAGCCATTTGTTAGTAGCACTTGTTGTTGCTTGTCATTGCAAGCATACGACAGCATAATGTCACCAGATCCAAGTATTGTTGAGTGATTTTCTCCCATCTCGAGTTTTGTTTCTCTCGGCGAAATTTCGGAAAAAAGTCTTTGGTGGAACATATGTGGTCGGTTGTGCCCGAGTCCACATACCATAGTGACAGGTTATCAACCTACTGTTGTTGAACTGATGAAGGTGCCTTTGCAAAAAGTACCATCTCGTTTACATTACTGGTACTGGCGTCAGTCATTTCCTGTTTCGAAATGGTGACAATTCTCGACCGACTGTTTGGTCTCCGGTTCCTGATCAACTCCGGCACTGACCTGTCCATCGTACCACCTTCGGGCACCGACGTCTGTGAGCCCCAAATCGTGCTCCAACTCTTCGCTGCCAACGGTACGCCGATCACTAAATATGTTTCCCACCTCGTGTTAGTTTAACTCGGCCTCCGCCGGCAGTTCACAAGGCCATTTGTCGTCGCTGCCGTCTCACAGCCGATAATCGGATCCAACTTCCTGGGGAAGCTCCGACTCTCCGTCGATCTGTGCCTCATCGACACCGGCACGCAGCTGTTCAGCATTGCCTCATTGCTTCATTCCGAATGCCGCCCAACATTCAGCCATCTTGCACGACTTCCTGAAGGATGGACGCAAGAACGACCGCCGCCGCATCGAGTGGACAGGCGAGGCCCACCACGCATTCGTCCAATGATTGACGGACCTCGCCGAAGCACACCGGCACACCCCTCCGCAGATGGCAGACTCGTCCTTTCGGTCCACGCGTCTGCCCACACCATTGGGGCCGCATTAGAACAGGTCAACTATGGCGAGCTGCATCGCCTCGCGTTCTTTTCGAGGAAGCTCTGCCCAGTCGAATGCAACTACAGTGCAGTCAACCGCAAGCTACTGGCAACTTACGCGGCCATTAATCTTTTACGCCACATGGTCGAGGGACGTGAATTCGCTGTTTACACCGACCACAAGCCGCTGACGTGCGCCATCCGCCAGCTCTCCGACCAGTCGTTACCAAGACAGCTACGCCACCTTGACTACGTTGCCCAGTTTACTACGGACATCCGCCATGTAAAAGGCAAGGTCAACATTGTGGCCGACACCCTGTCCTGGATTTGGACGATCACTGTTCCATCGCAAATCGACTTCCCGCAACTGGCCCTGGTCCAGAACTCCATGCCGTCCTTGACGATCCTGCCTTTGCCCGGAGCCGCCTGGGACATCTGGTGCGATGTATCAGACCATGCCGTTTGCCCGTTTATGCCGGAAAAATGCCGACGCAAGGTTTTCAACAGCCTTGACGGCCTTATGCATCCTGGTGTGCGGGCCTCCACGAAACTCGTCGCAGCCCACTACATCTGGCCGACTATGAGCAAGGGCTGGTCTCGGGAGTGCATGCCATGTCAGAGATCCAAAGTAGCCCGACACATCAATGCTGAGCTCGGATCCTTTCCGCTTTCTGGCCTTCCTTGACCACGTGAATGTTGACATGGTCGGACTACTACCTCCTTCACATGGATTCAGCTACCTGCTGAATTGTGTGGACCGCTTCACCCGCTGGCCTAAGGCTGCTCATGGCTGACATTACGGCCGAAACTGTTGCCCTATATCACGTGCGCAATATCGGACTTCGTCTTGACTCGCATTCTGTTGACGTAGTGCTGTAGGGCCCCACGTGAGATTGCGGACCTAGGCACAGGTTCTATGCCACACACGTGCTGTTAAGTTAGGCCTCACACGTGGCTGACTTATCACTCACCACGTGCCTCACTCATCTTGGCCTTCGCAGCAGGATCCGCAGCACTGGAAAGCACCACACAGCCATTGTCCTTTTCATTTTGCTCCCTTAAATTTGGACTTTTCATCACCTTAGCTTTCAAGCTAAAAAGTCTGGATTCTTTGGTGGCAATCATAAAGGGTCCGATGGACGCTCTCGAAACACCAGCAACTGGCCGTTTTTGGTCAGTGTTTGGCAGCCTCGTTCATCCATTCATGAATGTGCTGATTAAATTTTTGTTAAAATTTGGGGCATATAAGCCATTTGTTAGTAGCACTTGTTGTTGCTTGTCATTGCAAGCATACGACAGCATAATGTCACCAGATCCAAGTATTGTTGAGTGATTTTCTCCCATCTCGAGTTTTGTTTCTCTCGGCGAAATTTCGGAAAAAAGTCTTTGGTGGAACATATGTGGTCGGTTGTGCCCGAGTCCACATACCATAGTGACAGGTTATCAACCTACTGTTGTTGAACTGATGAAGGTGCCTTTGCAAAAAGTACCATCTCGTTTACATTACTGGTACTGGCGTCAGTCATTTCCTGTTTCGAAATGGTGACAATTCTCGACCGACTGTTTGGTCTCCGGTTCCTGATCAACTCCGGCACTGACCTGTCCATCGTACCACCTTCGGGCACCGACGTCTGTGAGCCCCAAATCGTGCTCCAACTCTTCGCTGCCAACGGTACGCCGATCACTAAATATGTTTCCCACCTCGTGTTAGTTTAACTCGGCCTCCGCCGGCAGTTCACAAGGCCATTTGTCGTCGCTGCCGTCTCACAGCCGATAATCGGATCCAACTTCCTGGGGAAGCTCCGACTCTCCGTCGATCTGTGCCTCATCGACACCGGCACGCAGCTGTTCAGCATTGCCTCATTGCTTCATTCCGAATGCCGCCCAACATTCAGCCATCTTGCACGACTTCCTGAAGGATGGACGCAAGAACGACCGCCGCCGCATCGAGTGGACAGGCGAGGCCCACCACGCATTCGTCCAATGATTGACGGACCTCGCCGAAGCACACCGGCACACCCCTCCGCAGATGGCAGACTCGTCCTTTCGGTCCACGCGTCTGCCCACACCATTGGGGCCGCATTAGAACAGGTCAACTATGGCGAGCTGCATCGCCTCGCGTTCTTTTCGAGGAAGCTCTGCCCAGTCGAATGCAACTACAGTGCAGTCAACCGCAAGCTACTGGCAACTTACGCGGCCATTAATCTTTTACGCCACATGGTCGAGGGACGTGAATTCGCTGTTTACACCGACCACAAGCCGCTGACGTGCGCCATCCGCCAGCTCTCCGACCAGTCGTTACCAAGACAGCTACGCCACCTTGACTACGTTGCCCAGTTTACTACGGACATCCGCCATGTAAAAGGCAAGGTCAACATTGTGGCCGACACCCTGTCCTGGATTTGGACGATCACTGTTCCATCGCAAATCGACTTCCCGCAACTGGCCCTGGTCCAGAACTCCATGCCGTCCTTGACGATCCTGCCTTTGCCCGGAGCCGCCTGGGACATCTGGTGCGATGTATCAGACCATGCCGTTTGCCCGTTTATGCCGGAAAAATGCCGACGCAAGGTTTTCAACAGCCTTGACGGCCTTATGCATCCTGGTGTGCGGGCCTCCACGAAACTCGTCGCAGCCCACTACATCTGGCCGACTATGAGCAAGGGCTGGTCTCGGGAGTGCATGCCATGTCAGAGATCCAAAGTAGCCCGACACATCAATGCTGAGCTCGGATCCTTTCCGCTTTCTGGCCTTCCTTGACCACGTGAATGTTGACATGGTCGGACTACTACCTCCTTCACATGGATTCAGCTACCTGCTGAATTGTGTGGACCGCTTCACCCGCTGGCCTAAGGCTGCTCATGGCTGACATTACGGCCGAAACTGTTGCCCTATATCACGTGCGCAATATCGGACTTCGTCTTGACTCGCATTCTGTTGACGTAGTGCTGTAGGGCCCCACGTGAGATTGCGGACCTAGGCACAGGTTCTATGCCACACACGTGCTGTTAAGTTAGGCCTCACACGTGGCTGACTTATCACTCACCACGTGCAAGTTTTCAGAGTTAAAAACATGGACATTCAGATGACCCACATGCCAGGTCCTATAAAAGGGCCGATGCCAGTCCAAACTATCTCGTTCTCCGTGCCTCTACAGTGACCAGTGTGCTGTACCCATAGACGTCGACCTAGACACTTGTAGAGCCGACCATCGTTGCTCCAACGTCCGTCAGCCATCAGGGTACAGTACTACACAAAAACACTCCGTTTCCGAGTTTCTCGTAGTCGCGCTTTCACACAGTTCTGTAACTAGTTTCGACAATTGATACTCGCATTTTTCTGTAATTAAAACCTCACTCATCTGCCAGAATTAAAACATCGTCAAGAGATAAAGCTGGTTGAGTCCAATCCTGTTATATATTGTATCTTGGAAACAACCAAAGGGACATTTCATAATATTTATAAGTTAAAAATGAAGTTTGGTACTTACATGTGTGTGTTCAGCTTTTTTAGCTGGACCTCAAGCATTCAATTGCTATATTTATTGCATAGCTATATAGCTGTAAAATGTTATCGTCTTAATGCTTAATGGTATTTCGGCAAGTTTATATTTTCGCTGTTTTTTGTTAGAGAATGATTTTGCCGATAGATGTCTGCACAATAGGGCCTGCACAGATATTTCTACTTAAACACGTCTGTAGACTCATATCTGCAGAGAAAGGCACTGATGTAATGAAACTTAACATCCATGGTTTATTTCCGGCCAACAGATAAGTAGAAATCCTCCGTCTTGGACGGGGTTTGAGCAGAGAGTGTACATGTATATCAAAATGGCCGACTGGCCATTTGGTCATTGGACAGCTGACCCCTGGGTCAGCATGCACTGGCTCCAGCAGTGCATGCTGGGTGCACTGCTGGAGCAGCTGTGTACAGGGCGGGGAATTTAAAAATCAGGGGGGAACGGAAAGTCAATTTTGGTTTCGTCACCCGCACCTTAGTAATTTCGTATTCCGAATTCCGTGGTTTTCAGCCCAACCACTACACTGCCCAAAACCCTTTCCAAATGTTATTAGGCACCAATTGTATGCAGATATGTGTCTACAGATTGCATTCTACAGAGTTAGCTGCAGGGGGTAGTTGAGATTAGGAAGGATGGGGGGGGTTGTCAGTTTTTACACAGGCATGTCGGCAGACGAGCGCCATTAATACATTCGTTGAGATTTTTGAAATCGCGAAATTTATAAAAACATGCTAGGGGACGCTGTTAGCACTTGTGAGTGTACTGCAGGTCAACATCTGCACAATTTCAAGGGAAAGCTTTTGAAATTTTAGATATATGGGGAATATTTTTTTCACATTATAAACAATTTGATTCCAACAATTTCTTATGTCTCAGTCATTTAAACGCATTAATTATCCATGATACATTTCGCCCACATGCAAGTTTACAGTGGCACCCTTCAGTGCTGCCGTGCTGCTATATGACTGAGACATAAAGAATTGATGAAATTAATCGTTTATATTGACCAGTCAAGTTAGAGGGTTTTGACAGGGTGGCCACAAAATTTTCATTTCGAATTTCTTTGACTTTTACCTAACTAAATTTCCAAACTCCCTGATCAAAACTTAAACGTTAATGCATACACATGTTCAGTCATAATGAAACAAAAAGTTTAAAGAGGAAAGCACATTATTTGTTTTCACATTTTGATAAGCGATTTTCAAAGAATACGAACAAATTTAAGCATTATCAAACTCAACATAACTGCTGCTTGTTACACTGGCAACTTAGCTCTCTGTTGGATAAATGTCTAATAACAACATATGGAGAGAAAAATTGTATTTTGAGAAAGCAAGAAGTGCTTTTCAAAATCATCAAGCTCTTTTTACTGCTCAGCCAACACCTTCAGTTTTTTATGCTGCAAACTCAGCTTCTTCAGTAAGACGCCTCTTACTGACATCCTCACATCCTTGAACATGTTTTTCTTCTTTCATTTTGCAATGATTCTTCATACAAAGCTCTTGAATTTATGACCATAATCATAGCTTTAGAAAATCCTAAACCTCAGAAATTCCACCTATATCCTAAATAATACATGTAGCATACACTTACATTTAAGCAATAAGGGATTCACTTAACTGATTTTCCATGACAAGTCTCTTTGTTGATAAGAGAAACCATGCTCAACAAAGGCATTGTCCAAGCTAAAAATTAGAACGTTTTTTAAAAAAGCTCCACAGCATGTCTTACCAATATTAACTTGCAACTAGATTCCTCCAAAATTGATCAAGGCATTCCTATTTCTTGTCATAAGCCTTGAAACATGTCTTAACATCAGATTTTGAATATCACCCTAACTGCCACCAATCCACTGATTCTCACTGAAAACATCGTATATTATTGCTAAGACAGGATGAGGGTGGATGAAAGATGATTGGGGATGGAGCTGCTGGAAGACTGCGTGCTGGAATAGCATTTTGCTTTGACAGTGAAAAAATATCCTGACCACTTACCAATTTCCCTGACTTATCCCAACTTCCCTGACTTCCCTGACCTGTGGTTACCCTGTTTGGATAATTTTAATTTATTTATAACCAACTGTGATAAAATCATCCACAAATCCCAGTAACAACTTTGGCTTTTGGAGGTCTTCATTTGCTTTTGATAACGGGAAATCTACAGGAGCCAGAAGAAAAGAAAGACATCCAAAAACCAACCGAAATAGAAAAGCATAATGACGAGCCATTATCACCTATGGCGAACTCACAGCACCAGTCACAAGACATTCCAGTTCACACTGGTGGACTGAGGTGGTCACGCTTTTTTGAGCTCCTCAAAATCCAGTTGTGGAGTCGTGAATTTTTGGCATCCAACTTATATCTAGGTACCAGG
>JAQFYZ010004413.1:0-11136 GCA_034695085.1 Cylindroiulus punctatus | reverse complement strand
ACATTCGACTAATTTTTAACTATTCGATTCGACATTCGATTCGACAGCAAAAGTACTATTCGCGGCATCTCTACTAAAGGGCTTATATTTCTTCCGTCTTCTTTACGAAATTGATTTTTTTGCCTTCCTAAGGCTCTCCAAAAAAGTTCAACTCTAATCCCCCGTATTACCGAAAAGATGGTAAAAATCAATTATTTGATGATGACTAAATGAACCTGGAGTTTTTGGCCATGTAAACGCTTGTAGTGTTGGTTCAAAAGTTGGTTCAAAAATTTGAATATACACATTAATCCTCGGATAATGCCCTCTATGGGTTAATTTTACATGTGATTATGCTGGATTGATACACCTTGTTCGTAGTGCTTACTTTTAATTTTTATTTAAGGAGTGTAAAGGTGGTTGAAACTATTGATAACAGTTCAGGTCAATTGTGATTTCTTAATGTCCGATTGCTCACACCAGCAACAATTAAGTAAATATCGAGCTAACTAAATGAAAGCATTGCAGTACAGATAGCTAACAGTTGACTAGGTATAAATTTACCCGGCTAAAATCCAAGTTATATTTTAAATAAAATATTCACAAACTTCTGAACTGCTACCACCTTCTCTACAGGGTGGCAATGTGTAAAATGGTGCAATGTAAACCTGCTAATCCTCAGGTAAACTTGTGGTTATTGGAAATCCCAGATTTTCTAGCATTAAATTACCTAAAATGGCGCAACCAGGACTAATTAATTTGGGTTAGTCCTAGACTGATGACCTAGAAAAATCAGAGAAAAGTCAGAAACTCAAGATATCAGTTGAATCGAACAGTTCTGTGGAAGTGATCAATAATGACATTTTCAAATTTAAACAAGCTAATCTAAATTTGAAGCTTTCTTTCAAAATATGTGCTTCATTGCTGGTTCCTTTTGAAATTTGCGTTAACATCATGTGTATAAATGACGAATAATTAACATAGCATTTTTTACATTGACAACTGTCATATTTTCGCATTTTTAGTGGCCAGGAACATTGTTTTAAAACTTGGACAAGTCAGGGAAATATCAAGGATGTATAAAACTGAATTTCTGTGGGAACCCTATTAAAGCAGGCCAATCGTATCCTAATTCAGGGTTCATACGCACCTGGAAAGTCAGGGAAAGTCAGGGAAGAGCAAAATGGTCAGGGAGAGCCAGGGAAAACTACGTTTTCTGCTGTAAAATCAGGGAAAGTCAGGGAAAATAAGTTTTGTCAACAAAATAAAATTGGAAAATAAATTCCATCCCAAAAGATACCCAAAAAATAATTTTTTACATGTTTATTAATTATTTTGATATTTCTGCTGACCATTTCCAAAAGTTGATATTAATAAACGTTATATTTTTCTCATGAGCAGGTTTAAAAAAATTTTGTACACGATTTATAGGTCAGGAAAATTTACTTGGGTTGTCAGGGAATGTCAGGGAAAGTCAGGGAAATGATTTTGTAAATTTAAGTATGAACCCTGTAATGACATTTACAAATTTAAACAAACTAATCTAAATTTGAAGCTTTCTATTAAAATACGTGCTTCATTGCTGGTTTCTTTTGAAATTTGCGTTAACATCATGCGTATAAACGACGAACAATTAACATAGCATTTTTTACATTGACAACTGTCATATTTTCGCATTTTTAATGACCAGGGATATTTTTTTTAAAACCTGGACAAGTCAGGGAAACATCAAGGAAGTCGAAAATTGAATTTCTGGGGGTACCCTATTAAAGCAGGCCTATCGTATCCTAATTTGTGTACAGATGTTGCTGCCAGTCGACTCTTCCTATAATTTTTTTCTCCCTTTCTTACTTTCACAGTTATTATTGAATCATCCTGTTGCTATTTCGAAACTTGAAATTTATGTTAAGTCGCGCAACGAAGACTACTCCCTCTTTGTGTTCATCTAATATGAATCTTGCATTATTCATCAGTCGCTGTGGATTCCGACTAGGCAGTGTGTGACCCTGCTTCGTATATTTTCGGCGAGTGCAGATTTTTGGTCTTTTTGATATGTATTTTTGATGGAAACTGTTCTCTCTCGGGGCCAGAGAGGTTACTTTTGGATCACGTTTCAGTTAATAATCGAGTTCACATTGACCGACGAGATATGGCTGCTCGACTCGATGATGATGTGGTCACGTAATTTTATCAGGACAGAGTGTGAATTTTAATCGCTCTTCAAACTGGCGATAGATTATGTACGCTTCGTCACCAAGAATTTTAATTTCGGTCATTAAGGCCATCAGGGGATCACTCCAGTTAATTCCCTCCTTGGAAACTTGAAGTTGGCAATTATAGTAGGTGCACATTTAAGTCTAGAAATTCTTTCTCTAGAAACAAATGTGTATTTTTGCGAAATTGACGATGAATGGGTTATTAACGCCAAAAAGCCAAGCTTAATGATAACCAAGTCATGATAGATTACGAAAAAAATAAGTGACAACGTTTAACTTGAGCAACTTGCCACGAAGTTGGTTTGTCCGTCCTTGGAAACTTGAAGTTGACAATTATAGTAGGTGCAAATTTAAGTCTAGAAATTCTTTCTCTAGAAACAAATGTGTATTTTTACGAAATTGACGATGAATGGGTTATTAACGCAAAAAAGCCAAGCTTAATTACCACTAAGTTTCAGTTATAATATTTATTTCTGATTAGCCACAAGATGTTTTTTTAATTTATGTGAACTGTCATATGATGTACAATACCGTGAAACAAATAAGCTAAGTAAAGCATAAAATGCTCATCGATTGAGATGTCATGATAGATTAGCAAAAAATTAAGTGACAACATTAAACTTGAGCAACTTACCACGAAGTTAGTTTGTTCTGTTTTACTAATACATTGCAGTTGGTATGTTCTCACGTTATTTTTAGTTCTGTTTTACTAATAAATTGTAGTTGACAAGTTCTTTAATTAAGTGGTAATCTAAGCTTGGCTGTTTTGCTTGAATTAGCCATTTATCGTCAATTTATCGTAATAAAAATTATAGTTTCTAGAGAAAATTTAGATTCTCATGGGAATCATATTTAGTCTATAAACTGCCAGACCATGTACTTCTATTTACTTATTTTAAGTTTTTTTTCGTTCTGTAAGGTCTGGTTGCTCCATTGTAGGTTAAAAAATGAAAAGTTACAAACAGTTATCATATGGTTAAACTGATGACTTTGTGATGCAATGCTTTCTCTTAGGGGTAACTTGTGGTTTACCTAAGTCTGATTTTCTTTAACTTTAGTAGGTGCAACCAAACACAAGAATTTAGTACTAAATAAACTGGAGTGAAACTTTTTCAGTAAATTGATGTCAAAGTTTAAGCTAGTAGAAATTTGATAAATTAGTCAACTTCTTCGAAAGTTTCTTTGACAGTTTGGTGTATGTTGCCGTCGGTGCTCATAATATATTATTAAACGGCTTTTTAGATGTTAAATTTGTTAAAAAATGTCTGCAGTTTCATGGTTCTGTCGTTGCTCTGAGCACTCTTGGATGAAAAGTGCACAGGGTTGGATATACCTTTAGCAAACTCAAATAATTTTCCACCGTTATTTTTGTCAGACTATGTGGACTCAGTTTCGATTGTTTCTTTTTTGCAACTTTTGATTTGTCTTCGTTGCGTTTCAAGGAGCATTCTCGACTCGATTGTGTATCTCTTATTTCGCTGAAAATGTGCCATTAATATTAATACTTTAATAGAGACGGAGCGAGGAGATAAAGTTGTAGTTGAGGGAAAAGTTTTCCGCGACGTCTTTGCTTTTATTGTTTCTTCTTCTGCTTTGATGTTTTGGAAACGTATTAAGCTTTTTTGAGCGAATAATTTTTTGTTCTCAGACAGAGAAAGCTACTCGGTTGCCGATTTTTCGTGACCTCTCTTTCAGTTGTAGTTTTTGTCCCTCGCACACTTTTTCCCAGTAAACCAATTTCTGCCATCAGAAATTGAACTTGTTGGTTGGCTTGTTCTTCCTAAGTTCAGACATAACGATGTCTTCGAATGCTGCATTTATGATTAGGTTTTTTGAAGTTAGCAAAGACTTTCTCAAAACTATCAGCCCATTTCAGGAAATTGTTTTTGGCAGGATTTTCTGATCGGTTATTTGGACTTATCCAGATTTTTTCTGCTTATCCACGAGTTTAATCTTTGATGAAAATATAAATTTGCATTGTGAGATCGCCCAAAAGACTCATTGACGTGATATGGTTTCTGCAGGTCATTTTACCTTCATTAAATTAGCTTTTTTTTAAATCATTCAGGGTTCATACGCACCTGGAAAGTCAAGGAATGTCAGGGAAAGTAAGGGAAGAGCAAAAAGGTCAGGGAGAGTCAGGAAAAACTACGTTTTTTTGCTGTAAAATCAGGGAAAGTTATAGAAAATAACAGTTTTCAACAAAATTAAATGGAAAAATAATAAATTCCATCCCAAAAAATACCCAAAAAATAATTTTTTACATGTTTATTAATTATTTTGAGATTTTTGCTGACCCTTTCCAAAAGTTGATATTAATAAACATTATATTTTTCTCATGAGCAGGTTTAAAAACTTTTTGTACACGATAAGTTAAATTCAATTTAATGCACCCACAGGCAGTGGGGGTAGTTACCCAAGCATTATTTCAAAATTAAAGTATTTTTTAAAACTAAAATTTATAAAAAAATATTTTAAATGTTTACGTTATTTTAAAGCGTTTTGAATCACATCATGCTGCAGCTGTACATGCCCCTAAAACTTGTTAGTCTTTGATTTTCTTATGGTAATTTGAGGTCGGTGAATAATTAAGATTACCTTTGACACAGTTTTCAATGCAAATTTGATCATTTCTCAACTTAAAGAGTTCCAGGGCCTTGTTGCTAGGAATCAATTAACAGGTGATATCTTTGTCTTCGTTTTTCATATGACGAAAACTTTATTACTGCAGTGTATAATCATCATGGAGCTCATTGGAAACACTGAAAGTGAAATAAGACATTTTTTTCCTTGTTGCCCATGTATCGCAATTTCGCAGTGACTGCCATCAGTTGTAGTGCATCGCAATTGCAGGAATTATTTTGATGTACTTAATGCTCGAATTCAATTATAAAAATGGTCTTTCTGTATTTTTATCGTGCTCGTCGATGACGGACTCGTCTTGGTTTTTAATTTTATTTTTTTCTCCACTTTCCATCGCTCGGCTCGAACAAAAGGAAATGTATTTAAACTCGTAAAATGCATTTGTTTTAAACGATGGAAACGATGAGCTTCAATTCCCCCGACGTATATTATTATTATTATTATTTTTTCGTGTTCGATGGTGCGTGGATTATGCGGCTCTACTCGGTGATATTAAAAAAAAAGCATCTGCGAGACTCGATGTATGGCCTGTACCATTGAAAATTACTGATGGTGGTGGAGCAAAAAAATTGCGATAGGCTGCGGTGGCAGTTAACCGCTTTTTATGCTCGTTTTTTCGTCTAAAAAATGTACAAGGTATCTCTTCCAGCGATGCCCTTTCGAGCGTGGCGAACACATAACGAACACTACTTAAAGCGCATTATGGAATTATGTAAAAACAAAAAAAATGCATCTCGAGTCTGGTGTGTGGGCCCTGTTTAGTGCCATTAGCAACCGGGTTATAGATATTTGCTCAGAAAAAGGTTCAAGGCACTGAAACCCTATTATCGACTGACTTTTAACGGCAAAAATCGCCTGAAAATGATGGCAATTTCGCAGGGCATTTGCTTTGGATGTTGCTAAAAATGCTCCATAGATGGCGCTGGGAACCTGATGGGTGTTTACTTGCCGCGTGTAGGTATCTTGTGACTAACCTGACCTGACCTGACCTGACCTGCTTTCGTTCTGTGTGGGAAAACCAATCACTTGGGGTGTTACCAAGCAGGTTGGTCATTTGGTTATCGTCTCCGCCTGCAGTCGGGAGATCTGGGGTTCGCTCCCCGGGTCGGCTGACCTCGCTGTGGTTTTCGTGGTTCCCACGGCCCTTGGGCGAGTGTCGAGGTCAGTTTCCCATCCAAATCGGCCACGACCGTCCCAGTCCCTTCTCATATTTGATTTCTTCGCCGTGCTTGTTTGCCAGTTACATCTTGTTTCCTTTTTGCAGTTGTTTCGCAATGCCGCTGTTGCTTTGTTTACAGCACTGTTCGGGCGCCATTTAGCCTTGTAGGCCTTGCGCCCTAAAGCCTCATACACACGTGGGGTGTCATCAACAGTTAATTTTTATTTCTAATTTTCTTTGCTGATGATGGCGTATTTGAAATTTAAAAAACAGTGGGCGTCGCGGTATAATCACTACTAAATAATCGAGCGTTTTGTGTGTACAAGCTATCTACTTTCAACATTTGTCCGCCAGGTGGCGCCACGTGGCGTAGAAGAAAAAATCCGCAATTTTTCTTTCCCGAGATTCGAATTCGGTATCTCCTGCTTGCTATAGTCGACTCAGCGACAAGACAAAAATGGCGTCCGTTCAACCAATAGGATGCCATTTCTTGTTTGCGATTCGTTCATCTAACTTTTAGAGGGTGGAGCCTGAACGGGTGCCCACTGCCGAAAAGCTCCTTAGCAAGTCGGAGGTCGGCACAGGGTCGTACATGCGGCTTATTGGCTCGTTGTGGAGCCCGCGGTAGGATCCTACTCCCATCAATGACAGGGGCCATGGTCGCACATACGACATTATTGGCTCCCGAACTGCGGTCGAGCGTTCACGGAGCAGAGCTAATGCAAACTCCGTTCACCGTGGCAAGTATAGCTAAGGCAGCCATTTTCCTTTTACCAGCTAGTATAGGATCGGAATAGTCAGGACGAACCTATCGATAAGCGGAATCATTTTGACTGGCTGTCAGAATTTGTCATTTCTCGTTGAGCCTACTATAGGCAATAGCTTTAGCAAACCAATCTACGGAGTCATGCATATGGGATATGTGCAAGACAGAACCTATATATGTCTTTAAAATTAATTAATAACAAATCAATTAGGAAAAAACGTAGGCACTGCCAGACATAAGCTTTACCAACCGCGCCACAGCGCCGTGACTATGGGATATGCAAGACAACCTACATCTTATTAAAATCGCACTGGTATCCAATAGGTGAGCAAAATCATACGCGTTATCAGTGTTATCAGATTGTCTCCGTTTAATGAACTAATGTCTGAGGACGAATGTATTGACTTAATTCACTGTGAGACATGGTCACCCAGGGACGTTGCTAAATTTCTCCCCCTTATAGTTGTCAAGTCACCCGGATCGGTTGCTGCTTTCACTAAATTCGTGTATTTTCCATAAGGGGTTTTGTTTCTTCTCTGATTTTCGTCGCAATCAGTGCATGGCTGATGATCTTCCTCGCCTTTCGCCAAATTAATTATCCTGAGTTTTGACGCGAAAATCAATGGGGTTGGGACCTCGCCGAATTTGTCAGACGCTGGCCGGAAGCGCTCCAACCAATGGACGAGTGAATTCGTTTGCAAGTGTCAAATAACTGTGATTTAAAACTGCGCTAAATTCATTTGACTTAGATATCTGACGCGCCCTGGGCGCCAATGCGTGGACCTACAGTGTATATAATATGGCGGCAGATTCTTCACTTTATGGTGCCCATAATGCGACATTTTGATATAAACAGAAATGCGGAATGGGGGAAACAAGATGGTCGCCTCTAGTCAGTTTCATTAGAGTGGAAATGTTGTGTACAATGCTGGGTGATAAAACGAATTGTTAGATTTTAGTAAGATGAGTAAAGGAAACTAATATTTAAAAAAATTTACATTTTACGGAGTGAATGCGAATTTTATAAACAAGCAAAAATATAAGTTAAGGCAGATAAACAGTGAAAGAATGTCATCGGTGCCATTATGTATGTCTATAAATGATGTACAATCCCTTACTTTGGGATCGGAGTAGATTTCAGACAGGATGCAAAAAATGCAAATACCGGGCTCAAATTGGTTACGGGGAGTGGATAAAATAAATGAAACTCTGATTATGGTGTAAAATGTGTTGGTCACATCCAAGGTTTAAAAAGGTTTTAATTCAAAGCCTAGTCACCCAAACAACATATTTGAAAAACAATAACTTTGGTAAATTCTGAAGACTAGAGATCAATGTAATAAGGTTTTTTTATTTCGCTGTCAGAGTTACTCTGACAGTGAAATAAAAAAACCTTATTACATTATAATATACCTGTCACGGAGAAAAAAGATGTCATTCCTTTCTTTAAACTAGAGATCAAAGTCATGATTCTTATCCCTAATATCCCTAATGTTTCATCACGTATTGTCTCCCTAATATCCCTAATGTTTCATCATGTATTGTCTCATACAATTCTACCAGAGAACATGTAACAGTTCATTTCATGAAGTAGCGATGTTGCATTGATGGTAAAGGTGGTCCAACCCCATAAGAATGACTTTTTTTTCAAAAAGTCCATCCCTGTAGTTGCCCCTAGACACGAGCAAACTAGGCCAACTTAGAAGAAAGCAGTGTTTGCCCCCCATAAGGGGTAACAAGCTGCCCCTGGAAATGGCAAACATAACCAACTCTAAAGCAACCACTGTTTGCCCCCTTTAAGGGGTAACAAACTGCCCCTGGAAATGGCAAACAATACCAACTTTAAAGCAACCACAGTTTGCCCCCCTTAAGGGGTAACAAGCTGCCCCTGGAAATGGCAAACACTGCCAACTCTGAAGCAATCACTGTTTGCCTACCGACAGGCGTCATTTTTAGTTTTGTTTTTGCTAAAGTAGAAAACCCAATCTTTTGATAATTCATCTACCAACTGACTGCTCTCAACCACTGCATCCTAACCAGGATAATGAAAGGAGGGCTGTCGTGGGCGCCACCTGGTGCTCGACCCAAACAAGCGGTTTCACGCATGTTGGTGGCCGAGCCATGTCTGATTTACGGCTTCGTGTCCTCATGAAGCTAATTTCAGCAGACTGCTAATTATTCATCGAAAAAGAGCGTATTAATTAACGTACACGAAATATCGCTCATTAACCGCAATCTCGCTATCGTGCGATGGCACATTTGCAGCCGGGCCTCGAAAGGCCTAAGTCCTGGCATTTTTTCAATCTGCAAACGTTGGAGGCATCGAGGTGTCATACTTAAGTATATCCAAAACAATTACGAATACGTCTCAGTAAATTCCATCGTGAATTTTTGAAAAAGCTGCTAGCGCGAATCGGGGAGATTAGTTATTTTTGAGATATTGTCTCATTACTTTCTTCATGAAAAGGATTTCAGCAGAAAAATCTTAATCAACCCCCCCCCCCCCAAATTTCACAAAATACATTAAGCCTTTATTAATTAGAGTTAGGGTATGGGTAACTTATTTTTCTGACTGGTGTTGTAAGCGGACAGCTAATGACAAATCAAAAACGTATCACTGACAAATTTAAATATTTGCATATTCTTTGACCGATACATTCGCTAGCTGTCAGATATCTTTTTTAATTTTTTTTTTAAAATTAATTTTTAGTTGTTTTTTGCTCAGTCAATCGCAATGACACAAACGATTTTCTTAATATTGTTTGTAAAATGAGTTGTGAAATTATGAAAATGAACTAAGTTAAATTTGAAAATGTTGTATGAAAAATGACAGTAAAATTTTGATAAAAAACTTTGAAAAATAAATAAATTATGCAACATAATTGGCTTCTAGGCTAGCAGTGATTGCCTGCGGTTAGGGGCCGTGAAGTATTCAACAAAAATCCTGTTTAAAAATCGTTTCAACAACAAATGCTGCATGGTTTGCTGTCCACTGCTACATGGGTGTCGAAATGTCATCATATGAGGTATTGAACCTCCCACCAACCACAACTCTCGCTTAAATGGCGCCTGAGAAATTCCAATTTGAAATGCGTCGAGTCTTTTGTCTCACCCTGTACAATCTAGATTTCTCGTAGATGTGGTGACCCGAGCATTTCGCTATAAAGCGGAAGTGAGTTAGTTCTTCGTGTCGAAACTGGAGTGAATAAAAATTGGCCAGAAATCCAGTTGCAGGCATTTTTTTTTTTTTTTTTTTTTTTTCTCTTCTTCTGCTTATTTCGTCTTATACTTTCTACGTAGCCCAACATCTTGCTTTTGATCTAAAATTCAAATGCAGGAAGGCATCTCGCTGGCGCTGCTTTTTTCACCTGTTCTCCTTATTGCTTTTTCACCATTACCATCCGTTGCTACTGGCTGCACTTACTGTCTGCCTCTGCCTTTTCTGGCCCAGATATGAAGTTAGAGCGTTTCGATATTGCGTTTCTCGCTTTAATGCCTTATCTGATGGGGACCTGGCTGACTGCTCTCTTTAAAACCCTAATCGTGAAAAACAACCCTGTTGGGAGCCGCGAATGTGTTTTGAGGAAATTAACTATTACCGAGTGCCTATCGATAGCCTGACCGTTGCATTCTGGGTAACCAAAATCTTAACTTTATGGCAAGGCTCCCATCGACTCCGCGACACCCTGTACATCCCAGTTGGAAACATTTTTTTTTTTTTTTTTTTTTTTTTTTTTTTTTTTTTTGTAATGTCATTTTAGCACAGTGTCAAGGTGAATTCGTGCGTTGCACTCCCCTAAATCGCTCGGGGATGGGTGTGGCAACCTTTGTTTTTTGGGATGATGACCACACGCTTATTAGTCGCTTTAATGATTTGCGCTAATTTAAGTAGTCGTCACGACACCGACGCCCTTTGGCCCGAAATAATTGCGCCATCAACGATGACATAACGAGGAAATCCACCAGTTCAATAAATAAAATATACCAAGTTTGGGGTACTGCATTTTCACTGGAAGTGAATGGCGAGGTGGCTCCACCTACATGCATCTCGTGTGAGCAATGTCAGGGATGTGGCCGATGTGACAAATTGTGACAATTTGAAACCTGTGTGTGACAAAATGTGTGCATTTCTGTAAAAAATGGAAAATAATGTGACAAATGCAACAAATAAAAAGGGAAACCTCTTATGTATGACCTATCTGTAGAATTATAAGGGAGACTCGGCTCAAAAGAGTCTGATGATAAAGAGGAAATTACCAAACAGAAGGAAAAAGCCCAAAAAATATTGCATGCAGAAATGGTGATGTTACGTGAGGCCTGCAGTACTAGCCGCACAGATATTGTAAAAGTAGAAGCTGCAAATGCCATCATTC
>JAQFYZ010004412.1:0-11138 GCA_034695085.1 Cylindroiulus punctatus | reverse complement strand
TAGATTCCGTCTACGGTAATTGATCGAAGTACTGAAAGCAATTGTGAAAAAACAGAAAAAAATGTTGTTTTCCGAACTGCAAAATTCAGTCTACGGTAATTGATTGAAGTACCGAAAGCAGTTGTGAAAAAACAGAAAAAAATGTTGTTTTCCGAACTTGTAAATTCCGTCTACGGTAATTGATCGAAGTACTGATAGCAATTGTGAAAAAACAGGAAAAAATGTTGTTTTCCAAACATGTAAATTCAGTTTACGGTAATTGATTGAAGTACTGAAAGCACATGTGAAAAGAACAGAAAAAAAAATGTTGTTTTCCGAACTTGTAAATTCCCTCTACGGTAATTGATTGAAGCTAAGACCATCTTCAGGCGCTAATAAAATTTTACAAATTTGACATTTAAAATTTCATATGAATAAAACAATGCAAGTCCGATAAATAAAGTACAGTTCCATTAATGCAAACTTATACATAATAGATCTTGATTATGTATATGCATTATATAAAGCCGACGTCCGTTTTGCATTTAAAAACCTAAAATATTGGTCCGCTACGAAGGCAACGCAGAGCAAGTCCATTTAGAAACGCCCCTAAAATGTGTCCTAAATCCTAGTAAATATGTTTCACCATGTTAGTTATTGTCGAATAATGCAGCGGTTTTTTTTTTCTAAGGATATTTCACCCACGTCATTCTGGACGAGGCTGCCCAGATCATGGAGTGCGAGGCCATCCTTCCCTTCGCGCTCATCTCCAATTCTACGAGGATCATCTTGGCCGGTGACCACATGCAGGTCGGTCTTCGGTTTTGTTAGTATTGTCTGTCGTTGTCCACTCCGGCAACGTAACCTAATCTAACCTAACCTAACCTAACTCGGCTTCGCGGCCTCTTTCTAGTTGAGTCCCGAGGTCCATTCTCCGCTGGCCCGGCACCACGGCCTGCAGATCTCGCTGCTGGAGCGGCTCTACGACGCCTACCCGCTGAACCATCCGTGCGCCGTCCTGCTGCGCGAGAACTACCGTTCGCACCCGGCCATCGTGCAGTTCACCTCGCAGCTCTTCTACCACAACCAGCTGCAGGCAACCACGCAGATGCCCGCACACCCCACCGTCTACCCGCTGTCCTTCTTCACGGCCAAGGGACACGAGATCCAGGATTCCAACTGCACGGCTTACTACAACAACGCCGAGGTGAGAAACCGCTCCGTGATCGAGCTCGGGTGTCGCATTGGCAACGACGATAACGGGGTTGTTCCCCAAAATTGGGAAGATTTAAAGTGTAAAGGTATTTGAGGCAAAATTAATAAAATTATAATTGAGTCGGGCAGTTGGAAGGGTTGGAAAAGTCAGGGAAGAATAATCTGCTTTTAAAATGGCTGGGAAAACTCTGCGAATCTTTTACGCGGAAGTAAAGAAATGACGCTGAAGCCCAGCATCTGCAGAAATAATAATTCCCGTTACCAACATTAACTCATGGTTACTTACATTATTTATACATAAATTTAGCGGCGCAAAAATCTTTTAAACCTGGAAAATTCAGGGAAGAATAATTTGCTTTTAAAAAGGCCGGAAAACTCTGCGAATCTTTTACGCAAAAGTAAAGAAATAACGCTGAAGCCCAGCATCTGCAGAAATAATAATTCCCGTTACCAACATTAACTCATGGTTACTTACATTATTTATATATTGAATTTAGTGCCGCAAAAATCTTTTAAAAGCCATTAAAAATGGTTAAATGGTTGTAAAGCCGTTAGGAAATCATATTTGGACATTTGCAGATGTCAGGGAGGTCGGGCAAAGATCTTTTAAACCTGGAAAAGTCAGGGAAGAATAATTTGCTTTTAAAATGGCTGGAAAACTTTGCGAATCTTTTACGCGGAAGTAAAGAAATAACGCTGAAGCCCAGCATCTGCAGAAATAATAATTCCCATTACCCACATTAACTCGTGGCTGCTTACATTATTTATATATTTAATTTAGCGGTGCAAAAATCTTTTAAAAGCCATTAAATACGGTTAAATGGTTGTAAAGCTGTTTGAAAGTCATATTTTGACATTTTAAGAGCTGGAAAAACCTGGAAAATTCAGGGACGTTAAACATTTCATATCTGGAGAACCCTTGATAAGACTCGTCAATAACTGGAGTCTCGATATTCCAGTTGTCGAATTTCGAGTTGTGCAGACTTGTCCAGAAACTTAATATTCATGTAAAAATTCAGTATTTTAACAGTCACATATCTGGTTTTTCCTGGACAGGGTTTCACGGAAACATCTTTTTTGACCGAAAATTACGATCGAAACTTGAATTTGTCTTTTTTGACCGAAAGTCATGTTTGGAAAGTTGGTCCGAACCACGCTGTAGCAAGCCGATATTTTAACTCGGAATCTCGGCGCGACTACGTGAAGCTTATTTTCCTGCGGGTTTTTGTTCTTAACCGACATTGTTTTTCCTTGCAGGTTTACGAGGTGGTCGAGCGAGTCATCGAGCTGAAAGCTACGTGGCCCAAGGCGTGGGGCCCGATGGACGAGACCAGCATCGGCGTGGTCAGCCCCTACGCCGACCAAGTGTTTCAGCTGAGGGCCGCGCTCAGGCAGCGCAAAATGGGGAACATCTCCGTGGAACGTGTCCTCAACATCCAAGGTGAGTTTGGGTTTCGAACGCACGACGCCCGCAATTTACTTCAGGGAATGGTTAATAAATCGAAGAATTTTGCAAAAAAGTGAACTAATTTTGCTAATTTTTTGCAAAAAAATGCAAAAATGTGAGCTGGTTATCCAAATTTTTGCAAAAAAATGCAAAAAAGTGAAAGGTTTTGCAAATTTTTTGCTAAAAAAATGCAAAAAAGTGAGCTGGTTTTTCAAATTTTTGCAAAAAAAATGCAAAAAAGTGAACTGATTTTGCAAAAAAATGCAAAAAAGTGAACAGGTTTTGCAAATTTTTTGCTAACAAATGCAAAAAAGTAAACTGGTTTGGCAAAATTTTTGCAAAAAAATGCAAAAAAGTTAACTGATTTTGCAATTGTTTTGCAAAAAAGTGAACAGCGCGGCGCCATCCCTTAAGCAGCGAACAAAATTTCTGAATTGTCTGACAGTCACGAGGTTTACGCGACTGTCATTCTCCGAATGTCAGAGCGAAGCAGCTCGACCGAGTGTTGTTAAATTGGCCGCTTGTTTTTTCGTCAACGCAGGCAAGCAGTTCCGCATGATCATCCTGTCCACGGTGCGGACGCGTCACACGTGCTCGGGCCGCGAGGACAAGTTCTTCGGCAAGACCAAGGAGGAGGAGGAGGAGGCTAGGGCCCAGAAGGCCAGCAAGGAGTCCTTCTTGGACGAGGAAGAACAGGACTTCGGCTTCCTGTCCAACGCGAAGCTCCTCATCACGGCCATCACCAGGGCGCAGTCGGTGGTGGCCGTCGTCGGCGATCCCATCGCTCTTTGCTCCATAGGAAAGTGCAGGTCAGGCTCAAATTTTTAGTCGCAGTATGATTAAGTTTGTGATTTTTTGTTAGGTCGCATGCGGCCTGCGGCTCTTCTCTATAGTCGGCTCAACGAGAAATGAGAAATTCTGACAGCCATTCAGAGGGATTCCGCTTATCGATAGGTTCCTCCAGGCTGTTCCGACCCTATAATAGCCGGTATAATCAACATGGCTGCCGTAGCTATACTAGCCACGGTGAACGAAGTATGCATGAACGCTGATCCGTGAACGCTCGGGAGCCAATAATGTCGTATGTGCCACCATGGCCCCCGTCATTGGTGGGAGTAGGACTCCCATCCTTCTGCGGGCTCCAGAACGAGCCAATAAGCCGCATGTGCCACCCTGGGCCGAGCACTAGGGCCGACCTCCGGCTTGCTAAGGAGTTCTTCGGCAGTGGGCACCCGTTCAGGCTCCGCCCTCTAAAAGCTGGATGAACTAATCGCAAACAGGAAATGGCATCCTATTGGTTGAACACAGTGGCGGATCCAGGGGTCAGGACCCCGTTTGGCAAAATAGAAAATTTACACTAGATAGATTGGAACCAAAAAAGAAAAATTCCTACTAGATAGAATGGTTAATAAATCGAAAAATTTTGCAAAAATGTGAACTGGTTTTGCAAATTTTTTGCATTTTTTTTGGAAAAAGTAAACTGGTTTTGCAAATTTTTTTGCAAAAAAATGCGAAAAAGTAAACTGGTTTTGCACAATTTTTGCAAAAAAAATGCAAAAAAGTAAACTGGTTTTGCAAATTTATATGCAAAAAAAGGCAAAAAAGTAAAATGGTTTTGCACAATTTTTGCAAAAAAAAAATTCAAAAAGTCAATGAAGTAGCAAAAGTCTGCCTTTTGCAAAAATTTTGCAAACAAAAGTAAAAAAGTGAGCTGGTTTTGCACAATTTTTTGCAAAAAATGAACAGCTTTCGAAAAATGTTTTAAAAAAAATGCAAAAAATGAACTAGTTTTTGCAAATATTTTTTTAAACACGTATATTGAGGCCTCCATATACATACATGCGCTCACTGCAGACTTGAAAAGAGGTCATGTCATAAATTACCGTTTCGATTATATAATGGTCGAATTTTGGTGACGGACCGTTTGAAAAAAAAAAAGCTGGATTCGCCCCTGGAACATACGCAATTTTTGTCTTCTATCGTTGAGCCGACTATAGGGGCCGGACCAAGTATAAATATCCAGTCTCCGGACCAAAAAGTCTCTAACTTTTTGAGGACAATTTCGAAAAATCCTTCGGACGAATCTTTCCACGTATTCACCGCCCGTCTTTTTATTTTCCTTCCGCCTTTCGGACACCAGGAAGCTGTGGGAGCACTACCTGCTGGTGTGCCACAAGAACAACAGCCTGCAGGGCACCACGTACCGCACCATCTGCGTGGAGCTTGGCAACCTGGAGGTGGGCATCTCCTCCTCGCTGGACCCCAAGGCGCCCGTCTTCATCCCGCGCAACGGCGGCTCGACGCTGGACCAGCACCCGGCGGCTTACCACCAGCCGCGGCCGCAGCCGCACTCCGGCATCGTTCCGTTCCCCATGCTCATGCCCATGGTGAACGGCCCCGGCAGCGGCAAGATGGCCCGCGGCTACGGCCCCATGATGGACGCCGCCCGCTTCCAGCTGCTGGTGGAGAACCAGGGCAACGGCATGCGGCTGCCGCCGCACGTGCTGGCCGCGGCGGCCGGCGAGGACCGCAAGCCCGACGAGGACCCCGAGGCCCTGGCCCTGCGGATGGGCCGGCTCAACGGCGCAGTCTTCAACCAGGGACCGCCCATGGAGGAGATGCTGGGCCGCGGAGGCCAGATGTCCGAGGAGGGACTGCTGATGCGGCGCATGGCCATGGGCGAGCCGCAGAGGCAGGGCCACCCGGTGCCGCATCCGGGCGGCTTCCAGATGAACAGGCCCGCGCCGCAATTCCTCATCGCCGAGGAGCTGGAGCGCCGGCTGCACATGTCCATGCGCATGAACGAGATGAATCCGGCCAGGGCTCCGCGGTTCGACATGGACTTGCAGCAGCAGCAGCAACAGCAGCACGAGATGCGGCTGGTCGGCAGGATCCAGGCGCTGGAGGCCGCGGCCGCGCACAACGGGCTGGACTACGAGATTCAGCCGCGCGGCCACCCCAGGGCCCAAGACCCCAACGGCACTAGTCAGTGTCTGCTGTCGCTGTCGTACGCCGAGGCCGTGCGGACGTCCAGCGCCCAGGCCATGGCCTCGCCGCAGTCCGTGGTGGCCGACTTCGAGCAGAGGGTCGCGCCGCGAACCACCAACGGCTTGTACAGGTACTTCTAGGGCCCGCGGCCGGGAATTTTCGGTCCAGAAAATTTGTAAATTTGGTAGCAGCCGTGGGTCCCGGTGGGCTGCGGCCGAGGCAAATCTCATTTCTATTTCCCTCTTCGTCATCACCTTTTTTTTTAATAAACAAGAAGAAAATAAACTAAAAATGCAGAAGCGAGCAAATTTGCGAAATAATAAGAAAAAATCTAAAAAAGATGTCCGGCGGTGGTGCCGGACAGGGACAACTCGCTTTCATTTCTCTCGTTGCTATATTATATTTCTTTCTGCCCGTTGAATACACTCCTAATTATAAGTAATTAGTCACAGCGTTTGAATAAGAAATTACTCGCGAAGTAATGTTACGTAATAAACTATTTACTGAAATCGATTCGCGCTTTTTCAATCTTCTCAAATCTATCGGTTAGTTATCCGAAACGTGCAATTTCTGATAAAATTGTAAAGCCGACCAAGTGCGGAAATTGCCAGGCACGTGAAAGACAAGTATATTTATCGGAGCATCTACTAAAAGAAAGCTGCGAATGTAAGAATGTCCACAAACAACTTGTTATAATTTTAAGTGAACGTTTATTTATAATATGTATATCATTCGAATATTAACATTTATTCGGTCGTTTATATAACGCCTGCATCAGCCCGGATCCGGCTATTTTCCCTTTGCGTTCTCCATCCGATTGAATTGAATCGGATCCGTAATCCGCCGATTCTCCGCGATGTCTTCGTGCACGTCCCGGACTCGTCTAACTCGTCCCGAAACATCAGCGGCATTCCGAGGTCAGAATAGCGATACGTTAAAACACCTAATTGAAGCACTTAGTTATTTTTGCACAATGAAGACATTATTTTATAATACGAGCTCTTTTCCGTTGCAGCTTCCCGCGCGGCGCTTCTAACTGCAGCAGCCGGCCCTCTGGTTCTGGGAGCGGACGTAGTCGTTGACGTTGAAACGGGTGTCGGTGGCGTTGGGCGATTTGCGGTTCCTCAGTTCTCTGCAAGTACAAATCTGGTTTTACTCTCGGTCCTAGGCCCCAGGGACCCAACGGCATGTCCAACTTGCCTGGCCACGGCCATGAAGGCCAGCTCCACGTTCATGCCCGTCTTGGCGCTGGTCTCCATGAACGCCACGTTGTATTCCTGCGGATGCGAGTGGCATTAGAGAATTCAGTTTCATTACCTGTTTTGTTTTTATTTTTAGTTTGGACATACCTTGGCCAGCCGCTCTCCGTCCTCGCAGCGGATGACCCTGTCGTGGTTCATGTCCGCCTTGTTGCCGAGCAGCATGATGACCACGTCCTCCTGAGCGTACTCGTTTATCTCTCCCAGCCAAGCCTTTCGGCCCCAGCAGAAAACTCAAAAGTCAACCCCGAGTTCCCCAACGGTTCAAATGATCCGATCTGCGGATACTCACCCTGGTGTTGTCAAAGCTGTTCTTGTTGGCAACGTCGTACAGGAGCAGCAGGGCTTTTGTTTGGAGAAAAGGCAAGAGTGCAGTTTTGAAAATTTTTGTAAATTTTTTGTAACATTTTTTGTAAAATTTTAATACGTCAAAATCGCCTCGGCTCACCGTGCGCGTCCCTGTAGTATGCGTGGGTGACGCTCCTGAAGCGCTCCTGTCCGGCCGTGTCCCAGATCTGCAGCTTGACCCGGGTGCCGTCCACGCTGACCACCTTGTTCTGGTGAGTTTAGTGAAGGTATGTTAGCTGACATTCGCGCTACCCAAAATCCCCAAAAGCCGCATCGCCGAAAGGAAAACTGAATTTATCGTGAAGGGTTTCATACACGGGTTATCATACACGCTGTTTCTGATCTTTCTGTAGAAATTAATCTGAGCGGCGCGGGACACCCGAGAGAAACATTTTTGCTGATGAATGTGTGCTCGCTAATGTCAAATTTACAGCGTTTACAGCGGATGATGGACCAGGCATCGGTCCACGGAGACGGTCATGTGTAGTCAAAAATCCAGCTTTTTTATTCGGAACACGTTCAAAAATGCGACCGGTAACGTCAACGTATGCCAGACACCTTTTAACGTCTCGAAAGACGCTCGGCATTTCACGGACACTTTCTGCAGCTACGGCAAATCCTGTATCGGTAACGTACCATCAAAGCCGACACTAATATGACATTTGCGCAGCTGAAGGAAGCTGCGCTTGACAGAACAAAATGGAGAATGTTGGCTTATGAAGTCTCCGAGAGTCGGCAACGACTGAACGGATGATAATAATAATAATAATAATAATAATAATAATAGTAACGTCAACATATGCCAGACACCTCTGAACGTCTCGAAAGACGCTCGGCATTTCACGGACAATTTCTGCAGCTACGGCAAATCCAGTATCGAGATCATCTTCGCATCTCACATTCATCGGCAAAAAATGTTTATCTCGGTCACCCGTATCGCTTTGTCCGGAAAGATCAGAAACACTCGTATTTCCATTTCCCTCACCCTGAAGTCGATTCCGACGGTGGAGATAAAATTGCCGGAGAGGAATGTCGTGTCTTTGAACCTGACCAGCAGGCACGTCTTGCCCACCCCCGAGTCACCCACCAGCATGATCTTAAAAATCAAAATGAAAGTTCACGAAGGATATGACTTTGAAAAAATAGTTGCATTAAAATTTCTGACTTTGAAAAAATTATTTTTTTAATGTCAGATTTGAATGAAACTATTTTTTCAAAGTCAGAAATTTTAATGCAACTATTTTTTCAAAGTCAGATTTGAATGAAACTGTTTCATTAAAATTTCTGACTTTGAAAAAATAGCTTTATTCAAATTTATGACTTTCAAAAAATAGTTGCATTAAAATTTCTGACTCTGAAAAAATAGTTGCATTAAAATTTATGACTTTGAAAATAGTTTCATTAAAATTTCTGACTGAAAAATTAGTTGCATTAAAATTGATGACCATAAAAAATAGTTTCATTAAAATTTATGACGTTGAAAAAATAGTTTCATTCAAATTTCTGACTTTGAAAAAATAGTTGCATTAATTTTTTTTTTTTTTTCAAAACCAACATTGTGCAAGTTGGTAATGCAATAGGCGGAACCATTCTTGCACCAGAATTACTAATACATGTCCATTTTTATGTTTCAGTTTTGTCTGTTTGCTGAAGGATGAACATACCTTGAACGTCACGTCAAACGGTTCCGGCTGCGACAGTTGGCAAACTCCGTTCGCCTTCATGTCGCTTAGTTATGGTAAAAACGAAAAAATTTTTAAACGAAATTAAATTAAACCTAAAATTTCATTCTAGATGCACGTCCATGAGTGCGATGGTGGGCCGGGCTGGCAGGCAGGACATCCTGCGGCAATTTCGATGCCGTAGGAAATTAATATCGGACGGCGATAATCGCCGAGCTTGCGAAATGAAACCGCGTCATGCGAACAGATGGTGCTCAATCTGTTGGATTTATTGTGAACGCAATCAGCCAATGATACATTCGTTGATATGGCAGCTTGTGCCATATTGATGTTGGGAAACCGCAATCTGGTAAGCCGAACAGAGGTTCGAACCCCGCTCTCCCGAGTGCAAGGTGGAGACTAACCACGAAGGCTGCTAACATTATGCTCGAATGTCTTTTATTTGAGTTTCAAGCAATCTTGTGCTTAAAAACAAATTTCTGAATTATAAATTTAAGGTTTATTTTCATGAATTTTTGAAATTGTTTGAGATTAACTGTACAAATAACAATAACGAGTCAAAATTAAAGAAATTAGTTAATATGACATTATACTTGAAAGTTTCCTATGAGATTCTATGATAATAAATTTATAAAATAAAAAAACGAATCAAAATTAAAGAAATTAGTTAATATGACATTATACTTGAAAGTTTCCTATGAGATTCTATGTTAATAAATTTATAAAATAAAAAAACGAATCAAAATTAAAGAAATTAGTTAATATGAAATTATACTTGAAAGTTTCCTATGAGATTCTATGATAATAAATTTATAATAAAAAAACGAATCAAAATTAAAGAAATTAGTTAGTAGGACATTATACTTGAAAGTTTCCTATGAGATTCTATGATAACAAATTTATAAAATAAAAAAAAACGAATCAAAATTAAACAAATTATTAAAGCAGTTGTTTAATATAACAACATGTTTGAACATCTTTTGTTCAAAGTTTTCTTTGAGATTCAAGCAATCTTGTTCATAAAAACAAATTTCTGAATTATAAATTTAATGGTTGATTTTCATGAATTGTTTGAAATTGTTTGAGATCAACTGTGCAAATAACAATATCGACTCAAAATTAAAGAAATTAGTTAATATGACATTATACTTAAAAGTTTCCTATGAGATTCTATGATTACAAATTTATAAAATAAAAAAACGAATCAAAATTAAACAAATTATTAAAGCAGTTGTTTAACATAACAACATGCTTGAACATCTTTTGTTCAAAGTTTTGTTTGAGTGTAAATCAACCTTGTTCATGAAAATATATATTTATATTTATATTTTTTTTTATATATATTTCTTTTTCGTTTACTAACAAAGTCTACCGAGCTCTTAGTGGTTTCTTATCCGCCTCTTTCGGGAGATCTGGGTTCGCTTCCCAGGTCGGCTGTTAAAATTAAAAGTTTGAAACTCCTTTATAATTTCCGCTAAAATTCAGTTTTCCCTTTTGCTCTCAACTTGAAACTCTTTCGTGAAAATACGGTTTTATCCGTAATTTTCTTATCATTTTCATACCCATTCGAGCTCAAATTGATGAATTTTGTTTTTGTCAAAAAAAAAAAAAATAGTATGAGACAGATTCATTTTCATTCACATCCATTTAAATTTCGAGCTTTTATCAGAAAAGGAAACAAAATTGGAAACTAAAAATAATTTTCTTATCATTTTCATATCATATTTTATTGTCAAAAAAAAAAAAAAAGAAATAATATGGGACAGCTTCATTCTCATATCCATTTGAATTTCGAGCTCAGATTGACTTATTTTTATTTTGTCACAAAAAATGTTTCTCATTGAAAGCCAAATTGGAGTAAAATAAGTTATTATACCGTGAATCCGATGCCCACGGTGGCCGAAAACGATCCTCCTTGAAACTTTCCTTGGTCGAACTGGACGAGTAAAGACGTTTTGCCCACTCCGCTGTCCCCGACCAAAATAGTCTGTGAAGAAAGTTTTACTTTATAAGGCAAAAGTTACTTGGGATGCTGCTTAGGAACTATACTAGAAGATGCATCCAATGTTTCATTATTTTCCTAACGATTTTGATGATGATGATGAAAACTGCGTTTTTTGCTGTAAAATCAGGGAAAGTCAGTGAAAATAACAGTTTTTTCAACAAAATAAAATTGAAAAATAAATTCCATCCCAAAAAATACCCAAAAAATAATTTTTT
>JAQFYZ010004411.1:0-11142 GCA_034695085.1 Cylindroiulus punctatus | reverse complement strand
GGCTCCGCCTGCGCCCCCCTATTGTCTGCGCCCTAGGCGGCTGCCTAGTTCGCCTATATTGTAGAGCCGGCCCTGGCCATAACATCAGGTACGGTTTACTGATTACTGCAGCCGATAACCAGGAATGCAATTTTCCAGCTGACACGCATTATGCGACATATAAATGACCGCTCCTTTAATCCAATCAAATCAGGAATTTGTTCGGCAATGAACGTGAGACGTGAAAGGTGTCCTAGTTACGCAGGTTAAGCGACCATGCCACTTGGCGACGGTGCTACACCCTAGTGACGGTATAGGGTCATTCTTATTGGCATTAGTATGCGTCCTTGATCAGCTAAGGACGATTACAAATCCATTTTTCTTGTCCATAATTTTTGAACATTTTGATTTGGCACGTTCTTGGCCATATTCCACGCTTATCCTGGAAATCTGAACGTGTCAGTGAATAATGCACAGAGGGGGTGAATCGGATATGGCGTTCAAATCCATGTTACATCACATGCTTTTGCTCACCTTTGGCATTAAGTATTCTGCGGAACATGTCGAAATAGACGCTTGTTCTGACTGGTAACACTGGACCATGACCAGTTTTGTCTCGAGTTGTTTTTAAGTTTGAAAATTTCCAGGACCGGAATGAACAAGTTCGATTTTTTCTGCATTAATGAACTTCCCTCGTATAAAGCACAGTGGTTAGGAAATTAGAATACCAAAACCATTTTTTAAAATAAAATGTTGGCTATTATACAGTACATTATTTGCAATCTATAGTTTTTCCGAGAATTCCGAATACCAAAATGCATTATTGGTCATCTAGTATTTTCAAATTTCCGCTTAAGTTTTTGGGAGAACATTAAAAATATTGAAATATTTGTATATTTCACCAATTACCAAAGACATTTTTAAATAAATTTTGGACACATCTGTTGTAATACCTACATGTATACCAGTATGCGGTTTTTCTTTAAATTCCAGAAACATAAATGTCTTATTTGTCATCTAGTATAGTTTCTTTTTTAAATTTCCATTTCAATTTTCTGATAAACATTGAGGAACACTGTGTGTGTGCGTAAGCATTGTTTCCATTATTGATTCCATTATTTCTAGTAAAGGTTTTTCATAAAATGGCAAACACCTCTATTTGTGATTTAGTTTCTAAAAATAAATGGCCCTAAACAAATTTTTGCATGGAAATGGTGTCTACATCTCATACATGTATCTGGCCTAGGTTATCAGCTTTGCAGGACCCTGCCCTTATCAGGTCAAACATTGTTTCATTGATTTATTATCCAACTGGTTCTTTCCTTATTGGTTACTTTATCATTTTATAAACTTAGTGAATAATGTTATATTCTTTTCCTTTTTCAACGTTTTTTGCTTATCATGCATACAATATTTGTAACTTTTTTAAATTGAAAAAGTTGCATTGTGCTACTCTTCCTGTCTACATTAGAGGGAAATTTGTTTTTACTAATTTTCTACATGTCATTTCTGCTAAAAGCATTCCCACACAAGCGGTACATACAGTAGCTCTACCACATATCTAAAATACTCAGGTGTTGTCGCACAGTACTGCTTTGCATTTGTCTGGCCACTGTCCAGCCAAATGTGACTTTGGTGCTCAAGGTAAACACGATTGTGATGGCGTATTCCGCTTTGGAATTTCAATGTGTGCATTTTATCTGCCCCTGTTTAAACTTGAACGAATAGCGGTGGACACAAGGTTAATGGCATTTTTATTTCTGTACATGGTTCTTTGTTACAATGTCGCCCTATGACAAAATGGCTTCTTTGTACTTATTGTGTTGTAATTTTTTGCTGGTCTTTGTTCATGACACTCATCAAATCCGTACTGAATTAATGAAGTCTGCATTATAGGTTAAATTGGAGCAGCATGCATGCATTTTAATCCGACCTGTGTTGTGTGCACATCTACGTGGAACTAGTTTTATTTAATGTAACCTCTGTAAACACTGATTCGTTACAAGATTCGTTAATCTTGGTAGTTAAGGGTCACTTTGCAAGGGTCAACAATCCATCATGCTTCCATATGACCACTGCTAGACAGAGGACCTTTATGTACTAAATTCTGACCACTTGACCCCGCACACAGATGCCCTCTTTTTCGTAATGATCTCGGAGAAAGTAAAAGACAGTCCTTCGAAACAGCATCTTTTTGCAATTAACCCAATTTTTTAGTAAATGCATTTTTTTTTTAATTTTGAAAAAAAGAAATTGGGATTTTCAACGTTAACCAAATAATTGGCGCCTGTTGTGGTTTTCGTAATAAAAAAGTTGAGCCCGCCTAGCTTTCAATTTGGCAGCGCAGATTTTTAATTAAACAGCCGAAAATTGGTACGTGGTTCATTATTTATTTATGGGTTAATCTGGAAATCAGGGCCATAGATCTTTCCAAGAAGTCAATGTTGAACAGCTTTTTGTGTTGTTGATATGATGCTTAATGATGGCGCCTTGACTACTTGAGATCCATTATCAAATGCTTTCGATTAATCCAAAATGAATAATACAGTAGTACATCTACACTGTACGTGAATTTGGTGTGAATCTAGGTAATTAAACTCACACAACGGTAACATTTTCAAACCTGTACTCGTGGGAATTTATCAAATAATTCAGTTACAGCACAGTTTTCCGTTTTGACGTGAAAAATGCAATAAAGTGTAGGCCTAGCCTATATGGGCAACATAAAGATGAATATAAAATGAACTACTGCATTCTAAATACATGTATTTTACCCTTTTGAAATTAAAAATCCTGAAGTAGTTCATTTTGCTGTAAAACTCCTCCATTGCATACACCATGTAGCATGGAGTTTGTTTGCCATTCTGTACAAATAAAACTAGACGTTCTCACATTCAAAATCTATAAATAATTTTGTTAAAAGAAAAAATAAAATAGAATATTTCTAGAAATGTTTGGTCGAATTGGCCCAGGCTGACCCTCGCGTTGGAGTTCCAGTTATTTTTATTGCCATTAATTCTTGAAATTCGCATTACGTAAAGACTGCATTTGCTGCATTGTTGCATTTGACTGGCCCGTTTGCAGTCGTTGAAACCCACGGTCCAGTTTTCCTTGAAAATGTCGTTCTCCATCATCCCAACCGAACAACTTGCTGCATGAAGGCCATGAAATTACTTGATCCATGTGGGAATGTTTTTTGACAAGGGTACACGGCGTATTCGTATCAAGTGCAAAAAAGTCTGAAATGTCCACCCGAATTTTCCAGGGTGGATTTCACCTCTGATGTGGTGCTGAGAGCGTGACCAAAATGGCGGTCAGTGGTGACCAAGGCCAGCCCCATGTTGGCAAACCGTTCACGGAATTGACCCAGACTGACATTCATCTTTTAACGGCTTGTAATACGGTAGTTTGCTTACTTTCCCAATGCTAATGTGTGGCCAACAAAACGTGGCGAGCGTGCTAATGAATTAATCTTGTCATCATGCATGGTTACAGACCAGTTCCCATATGTTTGATACGATCAGAATTGAATCCTAATTCACAAGGTTTTGATGAAATAAATGATGCTTCAAAAATTCATTTTTTGACGTACAATTTTACAAATTGTACAGTAGCACCATGCTGGCAATAGCTGTTTTTTCTGAATGGTGGTGAACAATTTGCGATAAATAAAGTGAAATATTCATTTTAGTCCCAACATTGACAGCTTCAAACCAACACCACTGCCATTTCAATAGTTTAGCAAGGGGATATGGCAGTGGCGTTGGTTTAGGGCTGTGTGGAAGGCAGTAGTGTAGAAAATCTCAATTTTAATGATGATAGTTTGAGGTACAGTGTATGATGATGGTGTGATGACAGCATGTTTGTACAAAAACATTGTATACAAAATATATATTTTACTTTTTATTCAGAAAAAACTCCTATTGCCAACTTTTTGGTGCCACTAGATATTTTACTCAAGTAAAATTTGATTATGAAATGTTGTACAGTAAATTCATAATATGAATGTGTGCAGTAGCCTACATACTGCATCAATTGGTTTAGATTTCAGTTACTTTTGGGTGTGCTATTAGTATGTACTGTTATTATCATGGTTCATGTACATGTAGATGTATATGGTAGTTCTACAGTTACTGAAACACGTACACTGTACATGTACAGTGTACTTTGATAACCAAAAAAATATCATGGAAATGTCAGGGCATTGGAATCTATGGGGAAATCAGTGCAATTTTCATGAAATTTTAAATAAACGTTTCATTCCAGCAACATAAATGAATGAGTGGTGGAAGAAATTTTAAAAAATGCATAAGAAAACTTTAATTTTCTAGAAAAATTCAAGGTAACATGACCTGGACACCTTGTAAATATTGGTCACAATGTATGAAAAGCAAACTTGTTTTTCACATTTTCGAAATGTCAATATAACAGGCAGTATTACGAAAATATTACAAGTTTGTGAATGTGAACTGCATAATTTTCGTCATCGTTCGTCCCAAACATGCAGGATTTTATTGTCGCACAGCAATTTAAATCGTTAAATCGTGAATTGGCGCAATACTTTTGAATGTGCAAGTGGCAGCCATGCTGAAGTCAAATTTGCATAACACCTATTGCAGCACCTTCTTGTGGCACAATGATTGCGAGGGAAACCAGAACATGGGAACGACAGAAAATCAAAATTAATTAATTATAATAATGAATAGAAATTATGAACTGCCCTTAGATACATGTATACAACTGCACATGTAACTGGGGCGAGGGCGGTTGCACTTTCATGGGATGTGCACTCAAAAAAATCATGGAATCTTCCGCCATTTTAGATCAAGGAATGTTTTCTGGAAGGTGAACTTGGTTGTGCAATCGTCATACAGTAATTTGCATTGAAATTCAATACAGCAGCACATTTTTGAGGGCGCCTTTGTCTGAATGATGCATTGCCCTTGTGGAGCAGGCAGCGAATGATTTATGGCTTCACCTAATTCATTTTTTATTTTTGAAAAACTGACCTTCCCACGTCATGACCTGGGGTCAATTTTTAATCCATATCCATTTTGCGCCCCTGTTGTGCGTGAACTATGTGGTGAACCAAACCCGTTTGTCGCCCTTGGTTCCTTCCTCATGTCCTTAAAAAATTGCCGCAGTGCCCCCTGAGCACCCCCTTAGTTGAAAGGTTGCTCAAATGGCGGTCGTTGACCTCTAAAAAAACCATTTGGAAACGTTGCTTGCCCAGGGCTACCTGGAGGTGAGTGAGGTAAGCAGCTCCTTAGGGGCCACGTCCAATCCATTATTATTGCATAACACTTTCAGTTTTTTTTTCAAATCACTCACTCCGCCCCTTTTCGCTTCTTCCTGTATTCGTAAAAACCGTACGTGGGTCGCATGTTTTTGCAGGTGAGTCCAATTGACCTTTACAAATGCTGCCTAAACAGGTGGGCATCCGCTGGAAAGTAAATAAAATGGCAAAAGGTGGTAATACTGATTTTGTATGACAAAATGGCGCTTTGTTCACAATGCTGGAGGTGTAATTCACCAGATTGCACTCTAGATTAGTAGCAAGTTTCACTCTTAGCACCTATAAGCGACTGGTATTGTTTATACACCCTAATTATCCCCTAATACACCTTAATTACAGTATATTGTTTATGCACTACTTTTTGATGTAACATTTTTGTACCCCAACCACATGGCATTTCAGGTGCTAACTTAATTTGGGTGTGTTAAACTGAATTGAATTTGTGTGGCATACTGTAGGAAATTTTGAAGTAGCTTTCTTAAATTGAAGTTTTGAAATTTAAAAGGGTCTAAATGCCACAAAATGCAGAAGTACGTGTACATGTAGTTAATTCGTGCATCATCATGATCTACATGTAGATGTACATTGTATAAACCAAGACTGACAGTTTTCGAAAAAGGTACATGTACAAATGCTGCAAATTGCAATTTTGCATTTCGTCGCACTTGGACCAGATGTAGCGAAGCTAAGGATTCTATGCGTATTGATGATTACCACCAGATGACAGATTCTGAGGTAAATCATTATATTCACCTAGCTAATGACTTGCTGCATGCAGGGTAGCATTATTAAGTTAACTTAAAGCTTGCATGTAAACAGTATACCTGTATGGTTTGTCATTTTGAATTACACCACCACGTGGTATGCACTAGTTAGGTCAGTTTTGGTTTGGTGGACTACAAAACCATTTCGTGGTGTTTTACTCAGTTTCGTGAAATGTTAGCCATAACAATTATGCAATAAAAAGGGGTTAAAGGTGGCAAAATTTTAGGAAATGCATAGCAAAAGGTACACCTAGACTGCTCACGCCTACACCGTGTTATAATTTCGTGCAATAAGGAAATGGCAACACGCTGGGAATTGGGTTAAAAATGCACCAAAATGCCGCTCTTTATGACATTTCATAAGGCTGATCTAACATTTGGTACTAGAGGGAAGCACGTGCGCCGAATTACATGACTTAATATGGACGAAATTGCGTTTATATGCTCTATTAATTTGGCGTTGAAAATACATTATGCATTTAATGAACCAATTTGAATTGGTCTGGTGATTGCCGAGATTGGATTATTGGGGTATAAATTAATAAGCAACGGTTTATAAACATTTAATTCTACACGCTTTGGTTGCTGAAGTAAAAAGGAATGGCCAGTATTACTTTAATGTCTATTAAGAATTAATGATCAGAAACATCTTGATAAGTGCAGCGGTACCACCTTGGGACCGGATTTTTGAAAAGCAATAACTAATCTGTTCACATGCATGCATGACTTAGATAAAAGTGCCTTAAATCTAATATGCCTGCCTTTACCTTACACGTGTATACATTTGCTGTTTTGGGAATCGGCATGGGGGAGGTTTTATTCAAGGTACCTAAAGCCAATCAGGTTAGTTTAACAAATGGCATGTTAAGGTTTACTTGAGTAGTGCATGTGACTTCTTGTTTTGTGTTTGTGGTAACTTTAAAGCCAGATCCAGCGATGATTAAGCGAGTTTTAGCTTGTATGTAAACGTAGTGAAAAAATTGAGCACAACTGAAACACAACTTATTTTTTTTTTTTTTGGATGAAGTTTCTTGCAGCTTCATGGTTTTACCCTGTATACCGTAAAGCTGCAAACTTCATGAAAAAAGTAATGGCAAAAATGATGTATTATTTTTTACTATACTCAAGTGTTTTTTGACAGTTCTTGATCGTAATAATCAAAACGATTCGTGCTCGTTGCTATATTGTTTAATTTTTAATTATTATTACTATTATTTTCAAATCTGGTCAGTTAGGATACGTACATGTACATGTACTGCAGTTTTTTAAACGCATTGAGGAAACAACTCAAAAATGTGCAGTTTTTAACTTCAGAGCAAACATCCCATTAATTCGAAATAACTTTTGTCAAAACAAGTAATAATAATTAGATTCGTCTGTCATGCTTTGTTATTTCATGCACAAAAAGCTGCTGCTGAATGCGATATCCAAATAATGCGAACTGGTCTTGGTTTGATTAAATGCTTGTTTTGATTATACATGTAATTACGTGCTATGAATTTAAATTTATCGTAGGTAATTACTAATGCAGCATTTTAAAGCTTATTTATTGATTTTACGCCAATAATTTAATAATGAGGTGAACCATAAAATTATAAATAACCGATTATATAATGACTTCTTTCTAAATTGCATATGTCGCTAATTTTATTTACATTGTTTTTTGCAATAAGATGTTTAATGGAATGGTTTATTAGCCGTTGAATATGGGACAGTGATACTGTAAAGCTAGCCATCATGTCATTGTCTCACTGATTATAATAGTTTCAGAAAAGTTATTACACTGATGTGACAAAATAAAAAGGCTTTTCCATTAATAACTAACACCAACCACGTTAGATGTGAAGCACTTGTAATGTGTGATCTGGTTTTTTTAAGTTTATAAGGTGGTTACCACCATATTTGTAAAAGCACGTACTGTGTAATCGTAAAATATAAATATCATTGGTTTACGGTATATCCGGAAAAAGGCAGGAAATGGATGACCTGCAAGTTTGAGTTGGATTAGTTTTATGTCACAAGTTTTATGGCATAAATTTTGTCATAAAGATTAACTGGTAAACAGGCGATGCCTTTGCGAAAATCTGCATCTGCCATTTCCTCTTTGAAGTTGTGTTTGGACCAAAGTATGCTCCATTTAGGGTGAACGCATTTGGTTAATTTGTTTAATATTACGTCTGTTCCATGTGCAGGCCTGGTCATCGATTCAAGTCCTGTTAATTAGAGTGCGAAGTCGGATATCTGTTCACAAAACTTGACAAAAGCAATGTGCTTATTTACTTAATTATAACAGTGAAATGCATCGTTAGGAAAATGATTAAAAATCTGAAAACTATGTACGAAATGTAATTATGGGAAGTCTGTCATGGAGAATCTGATGTTAGAATAGATTTTGAACATTGATGTCATGTTTCACTCCATAACTTTTAAACCATCAATGTTAGTGGCATGGTTCAAATTTGAAAGTTGTAGAGGAGGATAAAATATATCCGATCCATACATATTTCATAATGTGCATACCGTTTACGTAATTGATCAAACTACGTGTCTAACTTAAATACTATTGCCATTTTTATGCCCACAATAACACTCCATAGCTTCTACCTCTAACACATCCATCTGTTTTACATGTCGTTTTACTATGTGGGTTTCTCAAACCTTTGTTTGTATTTCTAAATAAGTTCTTCCCATACCTTTTTCCCAGGGAAATTAATGCCTAAATTCGTGATTTTATTATAAACATCACCATCTTTCATTTGGTTGGCGATGCCCTCGATTGTGATATCATGGCATGGGTGGAACCCGCTTGTACTCATTTATGTTGAAAATAATGTGAAAGTCGAAATTCACAATGGCATGAAAAAACACCTGAGAATGCCCACCTGCTTAGAAATCCTCGTTAAAAGTTATGAAATATGAGAACTTGGGGAAACTTGGGCTGCCTAGTGAAACACTTTCAATTAAACATGAAATACAAAACTGCATCCTGTCGACTTGGTCGTTATGTTTTTTTTAAATTGCATTTCCCTCCCAATTATAATATTATTTGATACATTATAATACCTTGGTCTCGAGATCGCAATGAGACACATCACATGTACGTGAAATGAAAACGAATTAACAAATGAATAAATCTGAAAAAAATACTTTCTGTGAAGTAAAGTAAAATATTCATAATGAAATGGAAGGGAGAATGTGAAAGTATGAAATGTGTGAGTCTGAAAAATGCGAAGAAACAACCTAACCAAAATATGAATTGGTACTTTACCATTAACATTAGAATTAATCATGCTTTCATTAGCCCATGCAATGAAATTCAATAAATAAACCGTTTTCACTAGAATGCTTTGTAGATAATGATGATGATACACATGTGTTATCCAACCCATGATATAAATGGGCGTGAATTTGTGCAAAAACTAGACCAGTAAAATCATTTTAAATTGCTTTGTTGTAGGATATAAAACGTGAATTTCGCATTTGAGGTTCTTCTGTTACATTTACGCCAGTTTCATCCACTCAATTTTTAATTGTACATTGCCCTACTTATCAATTTATATCATGGTTTTTTGTTGTTATTGTCTTGCGGGGGGAAGAGGTTGCAAATGCATGACGCAGATAAGATTGAAACTTTTTGCACAGGTTTAGAAATATTGTGTTGCAGCACCCCACTTTCATCAACTTTTGGGCTGTGAATTAACTGAATTTGAAGAAACATTGTGGAAACGGGGTCAGATTGGTACGCACGCATGTCAAAAAATCATTTTACTGTATTGTCAATTCGTGGTGTTGTACTAAATTCGGACAACACCTTAAAACTGTTGTCTTGCAACAGGTGTCTGTGATATACTAGTGCTTTATAATTCCCATTGGTGTGCATAGCTACTTTTCTGTTAAAATATCTGTCTAACCTAATAATAATAATCGTCCTTCACCGGGTAACTTTATGATGCTTTTTAGTACCCCTTGCAGTAAATTTCACTAATGAAACGTGCTCTGAAATTCAACATTTTCCGCTTTCGAAATGTAACCTATTGTTCAAGTATGAACAATGCGTGCAAACAGTGCGAATGGTGAGTGGCATGGATGTCGAGGATTTTTTGTTCAATGAATTTTGAATACTTTTACCTTTCTGTCAGTCAAAACAGACCTAGGATAACCGTTAACTAGACGCTTCCAGGATTAAAATCTTTGAAAGGTAATTTCAAAGAAGCAAAAATGGGAGCAATGACAAATATCAATCATTTCTATATCTAACCAGCATGTTTTTGGAAATACAATGCATTTATCATTTCAGATAGTTGATGTTTAAACATATAAGTGACAATGTGCCACTCGATATGCAGGTGCCATCTAGTGACCAACACTGCGTTAAATTTGTACTTTAGAAGGCATCTTTGGATATAATATAAAAAATTAAAAATACTTCTAATCTATATACATTTTGTAACTACAGTTTTCAAATTGCACAAACCACTCCAGCCAATAATACGTAGCCTACTGCATGCAAAAATGAAAATGCTAAAATAACAGTTTGTTATAAGGGGGCGTTTGAATATTATAATTTTAGGGTGGAGGAGGAGGGGCATCCCAATGATATAGAACCTGAAGGAATGAGACATTGTTTTAAATACTGATGAATATGCGTTAATTATTAACTTTTTATTTTTCAGTGGTCAGTTTGCCGTTGTGCGTCGTTGCGTGGAGAAATGCAGCGGAATTGCATTTGCGGCGAAGTTCATTCGTCGACTTCGGGCTTCGTCCAGTCGCCGAGGGGTCAAGATGGACGACATCCGGACGGAAGTCAACATCCTCTGCGAAATGAATCACCCGAACGTCATCACCCTGCACGAAGTCTTCGAAAAACCCACCGAAGTTATTTTGGTGCTCGAACTGTGAGTCTTGGTCGGAAGAGTATTAACATACATGTAGTCTTAACTCTTTGACAGTATTGACTCAGTGGCAGTGTTTATTCTTTGACACTTAGCTATTTGCCAGTCTTTGGCTATTTGACAGTCTTTGGCTATTTGACAGTCTTTACTCTTTGACAGTCTTTACTCTTTGACAGTCTTTACTCTTTGACAGTCTTTACTCTTTGACAGT
>JAQFYZ010004410.1:0-11146 GCA_034695085.1 Cylindroiulus punctatus | reverse complement strand
GAAGTGCAAGTAGCACGCCATTGCCCACGAAGTGCAAGTAGCACGCCATTGCCCAAGAAGTGCAAGTAACACGCCATTGCCCAAGAAGTGCATTTAACATGCCGTTGTCCATGAACAATGACATGCATTTCAACAAAGCTTCTGCAAAAGGTAAAGCATCAACATATTTCTTGACAAACGTCCAAACGTCGAACTATGAAATCAAACAAAGTTTGTAATAGGAATTGATGTGAACCCCTCACCCACATCTCACATCTCCCATCAACGTTAGTTTATTTCTGCAGGCTTATCATTTCCTCGCCCTACAGGAACACTATTCCAGAACGCAACTTCTGCATGACCTCGCACAATGCCAGCATCAGAGGCGTTGTTGCTGGTTGTCAGTTGGCGAGGACTGACTGCCAGAATGTAAATTAATTACAATTTTCAAAGGTTCGCCACGAATCAATAACGGTTCCGCCCATCAATTGCCGTCAGCAAGACAATGGTTGAAACAAAGGAAAATGAAGGTCGGACTGGCCTCTGGTGAACCTTTCGGAGGAATGGGTTGCACAATGCCTGATACTGAATGTTAAATAAGTGCCGCGTAGCCCAGGGTCCATTGACGGAGATAACGTTCAGGAATTAGATAAATCAGGAGTCCTTTATCACTTAACCCTTGGCCATAAACAAGATGCCACAACCGAGTGGGTCCCACCATCACTGCCGCAGCATTACCATGGACTTGATATGGGGGTGTTAATCATCCGAAGCACGACCCCTTCAGCGCCTTCCATAATGAAATGAACTCGTTAGGTGAAAGCAAATTGATAATAAAATTGAATAGGCCTTTGTTTATGGCCAGGCCCTGCTCGCAATGATAACGAGTCTCTCCCCGTAATTAATGCCAGCGTGTCCATTATTGATACACTTAAAACGCAATTTTGCATTCATGGCTGCGCCGCAAAATGTAGTTGGCCACAGAGGGCGCGCAAAATGTCTACCACCTTGTCCAAGTATAGCATCAACCATCCGCAAGGAATCCAGTAGTTCCTCCGAAATCCTCCTGGGCGAACATCAGTAAAACCCTCCCAGACGCACATTTAAATTAATGCAGATTAAATTTTATTATGAAAAACTGCATTCCTTGGCGGCGGTGGCGCAATGTTATCCGAATTCGTAATAATAAATGTTCCATTTTTGCCAAGGTATTTAAAACGCGCAAATGTGCATCATTCCAGAACATGAAACGGCCCGAAAATATATACATCTTCACCTCAAAAACTATGGCAAAGGCGCACCGTATAAACACAATTATATTCAAGCCGGGAATTCCTGAGTACCGATCGATATTTTGCATGTTAGAAACGGAAAGTAGCATAAGTGCATAAAATAAATGTTTCGCCAATATGAACTCGGTGCGTATGAACAAAGGAGAATAGATTTTTGATATTGACAAATCCATCGAAATAATAGGAAATCTGCCAAACGGCTAAACGCGGAAAATGAGCGCTGGTTTTGCATGCAAGGAAAGTTTTATTGGAAAAGCGAAACATGCATAATTTATCGGCTTGGGTTTTTGATGGAAATTTTTACACCGTGCACACCAGTAACATAAAGAGACCCGTGCCGTAATGAAATTACTGAAGCAACGCCAAATACATCATCCCGAGATCTACCGTTGTTATTGCAATAATAAATATGGCGATTTTATGCGTAAATCAGTCTAGCATCTCAGTTTTGGGCTTAAATACATACATTATGCAGCGAGGGCTTGTTTTTCTTGCAACGTTCATTTAACTATGCTAGGTTTCATCAGGACATGCTGTAAAGATCAACTTAACTGTATTGTAGAACTCAGTAAAGATAAAGATGAATGCCATAATACTTGAACATTCCCTAAGTCCCCCCTCCCCCCCCCCAAAAAAACTTCAAAGATGAGGACATGATTCTTGAACGTCCCATAAGTTCGCTTACCCAACTCGAAGACTATAAGATTCCTTAACTCCCCCTACTAAAAGATGATGTAATACTTAAACGACCCCAACTGTATTGTCTTATTTGGACAACGTGATCCTAATGCCAGTTCTCTCTTCTTTGCCATAGGACCCCAGAGGACTTAATGCGTCCAGTCCCCCACCCACTGCACAAAGATTACTTCCGGTCATCAGTCTCCAAACGTTTTTCCAAATTTTTCCAAACGTTTTTCCAAATTTTTCCAAACGTTTCTCCAAATTTTTTATTGAATTGTTATGTGAAGTGTTTGCATCATGTAAAACAAAGATACTACACACCAAGTGATAAGCCATGCTTGCACTGCATTGATACTCAATCTTGATCATGCCTTAAGTGCATCTTGAGTTGTGATCAACAACACAGGTTGTAAACGTTTGCAAAATGGTGCAGCTTACTGCATTCATTTTGACTGATTTTGAGATCTTTAGACGTTCTTATGGGTGTGTGGAGAGCTCCTTACAGGTAGGAATAAGTTCAAAATAACTTAAGGATTAGCTTCATGATAGGCAGGTTTAAATTATCCCAAAAGTGGTTATATTTGCCCAAATGTGGTTTTAATTAACCCAGACAAGGTTTGACCAAACATGGTTTAACTAGAGCAAACGTGGTTTAATTTGACTAGACGTGGTTTGATTAGACTGAACGAGGTTTGATTGGACAAAATGTATGTTATATAATCCGATGGTGTCTTTAATTAGCCCAAAGTTGCTTATCATTATTGGGTTTCCATGCAACTCGCATCTTATAATTGTGATGCTGCATTAGTTTTTTTCAGATGAATTCCCTGCGGCTAGCACGGTAATCCAAATGTTTCAATTTAATTTTAAATGAAATGCTTTTAATTATATTTTAAATGAAACAATTTTTATTAAATTTCAAAGTAAAGCATATTTACTTAAAAAATCGATTTAAATCGCTAGATTATGCTTAATTTAAGTTTGGTTCATGCCTTGTTTGACGTATATATTGTTAATGCACATTGTTGTGAAGGTCAAGGTGTTGCCACTCTAATAGCTTTGTTCCTTTTGAGTTTGTCAAATTCACAAATAGAGTTTTGCAAAACATGCATACATGTATCACAATCTGCATTTGATGGACATTGTCCATCATAAAGGCCATATTGAACAATCGAATAAATTTTATATTTTTAACATTAAATATACAGGGTGATTCATATCAAGCTCATGATTTTCCTTTTATGTTTACTTGGACAAGAAGAATGCAAGTAACGTGGTATTGTGTGTTATATGTAAAGAATCTCTTGGAGATTACTTTGCCATTAAAGGTTGTGCTGAAAATGACCTCCGTCTGCATCTATAGTCGTCTCGGCAAAAAAACTGGAAAAATTTTGCAGCCCATCAGAGAGATTCAGCTTATCGATGTACTGTTTCAGGAGTTGCAGGGTGAAAGGAAAATGACTGCCATGCTTGTTATATGAATCGCCCTGTATAACGTTGCTTGAAAATCTGTTTTCTGATTTCCTAAAAAACTATGCCAAATAAACGCTGAAACAGCCGACATTTGGGATAGTTCAAAGCGATGTAATTAAGATGTGTAATCTGATAATGATCAACCAAACGTGTTTTGTTTATTCGATGTTGCGAATGGTTCGAAATTAAGTCTTTGACTTCCACAAATGATTTACTATTAATTAAGCCCTTACAAACACAAAACATATTGACTTTAAAAGGTGCTCCTAAAAGCTGGCCCAGGGGATCGGAATGATTGCCCACCCCTAGGGTAATTTTGTTTGTCATATTGAAGAATTGATCAATTATGCGTTTAATTAACTATTTTTGAGAATTTTTAAGAAATGTTTTCATGGAACGCTAATGTCAACACATTTTGAAGAATGCTGTAGGAAATGGACTTTCGGCATTTTCCGAAGGATGTTTTCTAAAATATTAATAACGAAGGGACAACCAGGAAAGTCATGCAGGGAAGCCTTTGACTTATTTTACAAAAGTCAGGGAAATTTTAAGACCGTAAAGATCGTATCTATGGTGCATCATATAGCAGACTTAAACTAGAAAATACTAATGTATTTCTACTGGCAAAATCCCTGCGACTTCATGAACACTCCAGTATGCAATAATGTTAATGTTGCCAAAATCATAGCATTAGTTGATCGTTAGGATTTAATGATGCCTTCGCTTTCAGAGATTAAGAGCGACAGTAAAAATGGCAATTAATTCGGTTGACGATGCAACAATCTCAATATTACCAGTCAAGGTCAAAGTCCACTTGAGAAGCCCACTTTGTCATTGGCCTATATATGGCGAATCAGGGCATAATCAGAAGTGCAGCCCAAATTAAGTCTAGTCGCATGACTTAGCCATGAGAATCAAGCAAATTCCAAAGTATCTAAACCGTTAGTGATATTTAATGTAGGATGTGCTTAGGAGAACATCAATAACAAATACTGGCATGCTTTTCTGGCTGAGTTTAAGCTGTCAAGCTGTCGGAAATTAGGAGCGATGCTATATTAGAAAATAATTTCGCAGTGCAAGGATTTCACCAAATCAGGTTTGTTCGCCGAATGAGGCTGCTGAGATAACCGAGTTGCAAATAACAAACTGCGCTTTTTTGAAAACTAAGCTAATCAAATCAGTGTTTCTCATCCTCAAGAGTAGAAATCCAATTTCCGGAAGTTAGAATAATGCAATCCTGTAGACAGAAACATTAGAAAATTCAGTTTGCATTAGGTTACAAACAGATCGGTTGATTCGAGAGGCATTGGGCTATCGCGTGCTGCTCATATGTAGTGTGTGGATGATTTCTTGTCACCGAAGTTATCGAATAAAATTTCCACAACGAGTAATGCGCAATGCATTTAGGACCACGTCAGATCTAACAAGAATCACTGAATGATTAGCTAAAAAGGTGCACTGAAGCATGGGCCCACACAGATGATGCAATTTGATGCTTGGCTCATCTATCGTTATCAAGAAACTGGATGGGGACATTAAATTATAACCAAAAAAGCTCTACTACAGTATATTCCCTGCATCGACCCTGCTCCACCATAGACGATCAGAAAGTGGGTTTGACTGTGAAGACATTAACAGACCAAGAGACTCATTCCAAATACTAATTTAAAAATGGAACACTTCCCTGATAAATTAGAACAAAAAGAGGGGCCAGACCACAACACTCGTAAGTTTGTTGCAGGATCAATTCTAGTGAAAAGTTTCTAAGATCAGTTGTGGATACCAACACCTTGTCCATTACATCAACTAAAATTGAAGGACTGTGGACAAGTTGATGTCCAGATTCTTTTTGTCAGAGTGTATGTTTTACAATCGAGACACATTTGCAAATTTTGGATCGGGCCATATAAGGTCTCCTACGGTCATATCTGAAATTCGAAATTATGTACATCTTGCTAACGGCTCATAGTGATTACCTGGTAGTTACATGGAACTACATCATAACTTAACTTGAAGTTATTTTTAAGGTTAATTTTAAGGTTCTGTTTACATAAACACACAAAAAGGTTGCAGTTTTCTTCCGAAGGGGTAGCCTTAACCTACAACACATTCAGTTTAGCCATGACGGTGCTAATTTATATAGACACCAATTGAGGATTTACTATTATTAATAATTATTAGCAGTAATAAATACATTTGCAACTGTCGAAAATTTGGGTTGATGGGGCCACAGGGCATATCTTTGTTGATTACAGGGTACTGAGCTGAATTGGATAGAATTGATCTACGTGTAGGATAAATTTCGACATCTGACAGGTGTCATTCTTGTCTCCTAGACAAGTGCAGTTTAAATATGCCCATTTTTCTGCTTATTCAGAGCAGGGAATATACCATAGTATTTCCTAAACGCTTGTAGCCGCTACAATTTAGAAAGTTTAAGGAAGTCGCACGTTTATTAGCTTGCAAAATTATATTTTTTAACGAAGTGCTGTATATAGCCTGGTTGGTGTTCCCTTTAGTGTATATCGTGTTGACGCTGGAAAATATTTGAAACCAGAATACATAATGTCTTACAGATAAGAGTAAACTTGAAAGATAACGACACAATAATGGAAAAGTTATAGATAAAAATTACGAAACCTCCTTAGGGCTGTTTTTGGGTCAACCTAGAGTTCAGTTAACGGAATATGGTATTGATTTAACTGCGAATTCTTAGCTCATAAATATTTCATAGAATTTAATGCATTTGCAAGAGGCGGTAATGCACAGTGACGCCTTTCAGCAGCAACCTATGAATGATAGTGGGAGTACATTAATGAAATGGAAGATTTCAAGTTGAGGTTGATAAACACGAAAAGGGTCCAGCAATCACGTGTTTACTTTTCACGTTTGCAAGAAGTCTTTAAAGCTGATTGCTTACGTATGCAACAACATTCATGGAATTGTGGCAAAGTAATTGTCCTTAACAGTGAATTAATCAAAGATTGTCCTGAACATAATGGAGTATACTGGATTTGGTGTTACAAATTCCATAATTTCTTAATGACTTCCAGAAGTTTCAAAATGAGTAAAAAACCCGACTATTCAATGACTTTCAGGGTTTTCAATGCATATACATGTATAGGCAATGCATAGCCACCTTAACTTCCATGAATTTTCAATGCTCTTCAATATGGAATGCCTGTCCAATACTTTTCAATGGCAGTACATTTCCCAACATGTCTTTTGGATTTGGCATTGTTAATTCCTTTAATTTTCAATGATTTCAATGACTTCCAATTCCAGCAGACGCCCTGACATGGTCTCAACTGAATTTCACATTGTAAATTCCATGACTTTGGAATGACTTTCCCATGATTTCCAATGCCATGTCGACTGGATTTGGTATTGTAACTTTCATGACTTTAATGACTTCTTGGATTTCCCAGGATTTTAAACGCTAGTAGACGCCCTGACATGATGTCTATTGAATTTGATATTGTAAATTCCATGACTGCCAATGCCGATAGACATTTATACCGTCTACTGGATTTGGTATTCTAAATTCCAGAACCTTTCAATGACCTCAGGATTTTCATTCCCAGTAAAGGCCATGACATGGTGTCTACAGGATTTGATATTGTGAATTCAAATGAGTTTTCATGACCTCCAGGATATTTAAGAATTGGCAAGGTCAGTAGAGACCCTGCCAATGTGTCCACTGGCTTTGTATTATAAATTCCATGATGACTGCCAATGCCAATAGGCAGTAGTTTGGTATTGTAAATTCCATAACTTTTCAATGACCTCAGGATTTTCAGTGCCAGTAGAGACCCTAATATGGTGTCTGCAGGATTTCGTATTGTGAATTCTATGACTCTTCATGAGTGTATTTCCGGATTGGCAATGCCAGTAGAGACCCTGCCAATGTGTCCACTGGCTTTGGTATTGTAAATTTCATGACTTGTCAATGACTTCAATTAATTCCATTAATGCCAGTAGACACAGTGCACATGCTACATGGATGGTCGTGAAGGATACCACCCCTCTGTTGGGTGACCATAGGTATCCTTAGCCAGATGAACTCCTGCAGCACAGAGATAAAGTTGAAATTCAACAAATAACACTGCAGCCATTAATATTAATCAAGCAGCTGCCAAACCCATACGAAGATCCATGGCCAATTTCGGAAAGAACCCGTTAGGTATATCCAGAGGGCAATCGATCTGCATGCAGGCTTTTGGGAAATCCGTCTGTCAACTTTAATTTGCATTTGTCTTAATCACGAAAGCATTTAACCGTCATCTCCTGTTGGAGGTGAAGGTTTTCAGAAGTCATTTGGGGAAATGATGGCCAATAAACTGTAGCTGCAGCCGCAGGGTACCGACCTCAGTTATTAAAACGCCGTTGAAAAGCAGTGGGAAACTAGACCTGGCGTATTAAAACTCGAATTATTGACCAAATAAGTCATATAAATTGCATGTGGATGAAAGTCATAATTTCCTTAATCCTGCTGCATCCATGGTGTCCATGAAATATGGCTTTAAGAAAAGTGTTAGAATTATTGCATGCTCATATGAAACCATGGCAATGTAGTTTAATCTTGATAATGCACATTTATCTTAGGGGGCCTCCTTGACAACCACTAGTTTGGTGTTACAGTTATTGTGCATCTTTCTTCGTGTGAAGTCAAGTTTGCGAAATCGGCGCACTAATTGACTCACTGATTAAAAGATTCATAATGAGCAAGATGAAATGGAAACCTTGTTTAAAACATTAGGGCACTCGAAAAATTAAGCACCTATTGTTTTACATGTTAAGTGTAGTCAATTGAGAATGCTAATCTGGTGCATTATCCTAATTAGCAAGCGAAAAACGTGGATTTTATTATACATTTTCGTTGTTTTTTTTTAAGCGCGGTTTTAAATACGTATACTGTAACTTAAATGAGAAGATTAACAGGACTAAATAGCTTCCTGTTTCTATGTTCTCAAGTTTCGACTTGACTTGGGTTCTGCTCAGAAACATATCCAGTGTACTCAAATTACCGTGGTTGTAGTTTTAAGAGACGCCTAAAATTTCCAATCGTTGTTAGCAGTGATTGAAACTACAGTATATAGGGGCAGCTTTGTAAAGAAATCGCGTTTTATCTTAGTCACATGTGCATTTAGTTAAGGTCAGTTGAGATTTGATTAGTCTCAAGAAAAAAAAGAAAGAAAAAAACGAAAAAAGCGAAAAGCGAAAAAGAACAGATTTCCACAGCAATGACAGATGTCATTATTATATACATTGTACTACACTTTAGAAAGGTGTTGAAATATGTACATGTACATGTACCTGAAGAGTTTAATTAAGTGTGCATGTAAATACACAGGGCCAATAATGACACCTGCCCTGTTATACTTTTCCTTTTTTAATTATCTTATTTTTATGAGATTCATTTTTTAATTTTTACGCCTAACCTGATCTGACCTGACCTGGCCAGGCCTGACCTTACCTAGACAAATCAACAACGAGACTTCTTTAATTAGCTGCCCCTACACATGGGCAATCACTGCTAGCCCGCGAGCAGTACAATGCGTATTTCAGTAACCTTTTCTACCCTCATCATCCTATCGTAGTATCTTCTGCAAATGTGGACATATTTTCACTGATATGTGTAGGCTGTAGTAATTTATCCTTTCCGATGGTCAATTTTGTTTGTTGTAGGGTGTTTATGAATTAGGTTACGTCAGTTACAGCAAGTTGTTTAACCTAACCTAAACCATATCCGAACATGATCTCGCCTAACCCACCCTAACCTAGATTAACCAAACCTTCGCTGAAAAATCAATATACAGTATACACACTAAAGAGATAAACACAGATTATCATTAAAAAGGATGAATTGCTGCAGCCAACCCAAGTATATCATTGAATTCTGCTCCTAACAAGTTCACATGGTGCTTAATTTCCAAAATGTTACATTAATCAACGACTCGCGCATGCGCAGTGCGTAGCAGTGACATTTTCTGCCACATTTTTTAATTAAAATTTAAAACCATTTTAAATAATCACCTTAAATGTCGCCTTTATGCACTGTAACAGTTGAGGTCTTTCAAGTGGTGTGCTCGAAAATGTGTCCTGATCATGGATGAAAAACAAATTTGGATTATTCGAACATAGTGATACGAATGTCAATCCATTGCAAATAAAACGTCTTTCACAAGGAGCCCATACGATAGAAACGTTTAGTTGTCATTTGCCAGTTACCTTTCATGAAGGGACAGGATCGTGCTGTCCCCTTGAATCACTGCAGTTTCCACTGCCAACCGCGGTATTTACGAAGCACATTTTCAGCAAACAGTGGAATTATTTTCTCTGGGCAATTACAGGCGCGATATGGCAGCACAATAGTCATGCTGTTGGGGTGACAAAATCCCCTGCCCCTAGAGATCCGGGCAGGGAGGTTCTATCAGTAAGTTCCTTAATAGCATACATTATATGACAAGATCTAACGACGCTATTTGGCTAATAAAAACGGTACGCCATCAAAATACTGTATTGATCAGGCGCTTATTCTTTCCTCGCTTACACAGCAGTGGGCAAAGGCCAGTCAGCTTCATGGGGGAACTTTTTGGAGAACAACAACGAGGCGAACACATGGCCTGTTTATGAGACCATTAAAATAATACTGCAGAAATTAATGGCTATTTTTGCACAGACCATTCCCTCGTTCTCTTCCTTTATGTGCTATTTTGGAGCTTGTAGATAACGTTTTTTTCGCTTTTTCCTAGCGACTATATTCGGGGTGTTTATATCTTGTAGTGCGAAAAAAGAAATTAAATGGCAATGCAGATAGCGCATTAGCTGTAATGTTTGACATCGTTTTGACGCGATAGCAGGATTTCCAGAGAAATTTGGTAGCAAAAACAAGTTTTCCTCTAGTGAATGTTAACATGGTTGCCTGCGAGCATATCTCGCCCCACGTGCATAATTCCATCTGATTAATTTGTTAATGGCACTGCTGAGGGTGCACTTTAATGACCATAAAATCTTCATTGTAGTTTAGCCACTAATTGGTAGACGAGTTTTCTCGTTGAAACTAAGAATCGGTCAGTTTAGATTCTTCCCCCAAATAAACCAAACATACTGTATGCAGAATACGTGTATCAATATTATTAAATATACGGAATACAGGCACCATGAACTAACAATATTAATCTCGCATTGTTGACACATGGCCTATTGGCCATGTTTAAAGGTGCAACTGCAGTCAGTTTTATAACTTAAGAGTAGCATTTTGCTGCCATTGCCATGAGATCGATCCCAAAGGGCAACTTTGCATGTTATACTTTAATGACATCAAAGGACAGGGACTTGGCAGGTAACACTAAAATGCTATCCTCAGATTTTCAAAATTGAATAAAGGGCAAACATTTCATGGCTTTTCATGGCTTTCATCAGTTTCGTGCAAAGTAGCACCGTAGCATTGTGATGGCGGTTAATTCTACTTCGAAAATCAGCCAAACGTATTGAATACAGAATTCATGTAAAAGTTTGACTAAAATATACGACTGTACATGACTTCCAACATGAACTTACAGTGTTAACCTTGCATTTGTTGACACATGGCCAACACTGTTTAAACATGCATCTGCAGCAATTTTTATTTTTAATTTTAGCTGTACATGTTCCAATGGCATCAAAGGAAGGGGAGTTGGCAGGTCACACTAAAATGATGTCCTTAAATGTTCAAAAAC
>JAQFYZ010004409.1:0-11147 GCA_034695085.1 Cylindroiulus punctatus | reverse complement strand
AGGAAAGAAGAAATTGAGTTTCGCAATTTTGTGCAGGGTGTCCCCAAAATCACAACGCACTTTCAATGGGCCTTAAAAGATGTTTGTCCCCAATCTCCAACTCACTTTCGGCAGAAACTTGTACGACGAAAGTTGAACTTGCTCGTGGACGCAGGATAGCCTCAGTTCGGAATTTTCAAATGTTTCGAATGAAGAACGAAAATTTTGACAGCCCATGAGAGATTGACTTATCGATGTACTGTTTCAGCTGTAAAAGGTAAATGGCTGCCATGCTCGATATGTATTACAGGATGGACTAATCGAAAACAGGGAGTTGCATCCTATTGGTCTGAACGTCGCCATTTTTTCGTTCTATAGCATCTCGCGCTGATACATCCACCGCTTAAATTCCGGCTTAATTCCGGCTTAAATCCCTATCGCGGATTTTCTCCCAAATCCAGCCACGCTCGTAATTTGGGCGATAAATATGAGCCAGGCAATGAGTCGCTGGATAATTCGTTCCGCCGCAAATTTAATTACCCCTCGTGGAACATGGCGATATAAACACGCCTTTGATTTTGACTCGTTTTCCTCCGCAGGTACATGTAATCGAGTTCGACTGCGAGGACTGGGGGGGTAAAAGGGTTTTAAAATGCATGCAAATTCCGCAATTTCCACGACTTCCCATCCGAGCACAATGCGCCACAATAGGCGGCGGCGTTTGATATTCCACGGTTGGCGCGCTAAATAAAAAAGCGCGCCAAAGGGAAAAAACAGGAAATTAAATTGAGAAAGTGAATTGAACCGAACCCGGGTTTTGTAGCGAGACGTGCTCGCATAAACAGCGGATAAGAAAACATATTGGGCTGGCAAGAAATCCACTGGCAAAGCATGCACTCGGGGATTTGTTTTTCACTTGCCTTCCAAATAATAATATCAAGCGGATTTACATGGCCTGGCTGTGGATTTGGGCCCTGTTTCTCTACCTGTACGTGCAATTTCACTCGAGTTTTCTGGTGGCCTAAAGGCCTATTTCAACAACGATCCAATTCGCAGACGATGGAAAACGTTGTTATCTTTGCGTCCATGGAGTTTCATTCGCGGGATGGGATTCATCGTCGTTCGTCAAACAATGTTTGAAAATCATAGTCATATTGCAGGGGCAAATCATTGGGGAATGAGCCTGGTGCATTTGCAACCCCAATTTGCAGTCGTGTCGTGAATATCACCGACTTTTAATCAGGTTCCAGTTTTTGGTACGTGGCGAGGGTCTTTTGGGTAGGGAAGATTTTTTGAGGTGTCATTGAAAAATAACCGCAATGTTCAATTCAATTCGATGCACCAGCTGTCAGCACCTGAGGTGAATATTATGGTGTGGGTAGATGTACCAAATATACATTTGTAATTGTAATTTATTATCGTTCATGTCCATATTACACAACAATAGAATAAATCAAAGACAGTAATTGAATATACAGAATGGAAAATTGCAGCAGGAAATAGATAGACAAAGCATAATAACAATGGTAGGAGTAATGTAAGCGCGATAATGTTAAGAACATGCAAGAAAATACCAAAGTACATCATGTTCTGCACAGTATAACTTAAAAATAATTTTTATGTGTTTGGTTCACAGAGTGCCAGTAGGCGGCGCTGTAATTTCTAGCTTATTACTACTCTTGTTGGATAAAAATGGAAAAAAAATTTACGTGAAAAAATAGACTATTAATTGAAAGGATATGCTTTAGTACTGGCCTTGCTACAGAAAAAAAAGATGTTTTTCCACTCTAATCCTTCAGTGCAGTCAGAAATTACTAAATGTAAGAAAAAACAAGTAACAAGTTACGCTTAAGATGCCATCACTCCTACCTTCACCTTGTATTTTTGTTTTAATTCTCTGACCTTCCTACGAAGCATTGATTCATTCAGAGATGGATTTTAAAATCTGCAGGTGATGTAGGCCTACGTTATCCGAGGGTCGGTTCTTACAATGTCTTGTAATTCTCCTGATAATTGCCACGATTTTCGTTGCTTCCCCTCGCATATGCCGAGCAAAGATGAAGCCGAATTTCATGAAGTATTAATTTGATCGAAATTTCGGATATGTTCGCGATTGCTTTTTGCATGCTTAAGCAACGGATTATTGAATAGGGGAACTTTCAACCAGATCCTCGCCAGATGAATTAAGTTTTATATTTAATGCTTCCTGAGAGATGCAGTCCGTAGACCTCGCGAGGATCGTCCATAAAATCCCTTTTTGTGCCCTGAAAAGGCCTAGTGGTGGAAAAGGCCATAATTTTCCATAGACGATTGGCATATTGGCAATACCCGCTTAATGGCGGCGGCCCCATTTGTCTTTTCGCTCGCATTGTCATTACTCTTATCCAAACAAATCCTCCTTCGCCATTTTATTGTCTCACCGGTTACTTATATTGGAAACCGCCAATTTTGCCCTATTTTATTTCGTCGCTGTTATTTTCCCCACACCTTTCCACACGCGTTTTATACGAAAAGAGCCACAAAAGAAGAGACTAAATGAAAATATCCCCTGGTAATGGACGGCCATCAATTCTGCTGATTTTTCTACAGGATTATATCCAAATTGCCATCCAGCCACAAATCTTAAAACAAATAAGGCCTGTCTGCTAAATAGATCGAGGTCGTGCGTGCGCTATTCGGCAATAAAAATATTAATAGGCGACCTTTTGCTCGGATAAATGTAATCACGATACCTGGATTTTTTTTGCTATTTCCATGCTGTTGATGTTGATTAATAATTATTCCACTCCTTCAGTTACAGCGTTGCTCGAATGAATGGTATCTTAAGGCCCATTGAAAGTGATTTTTTGCAATTGAGTTTTGATAATTTTGGACAGATGTGATAATTTGAAATGAAACTAAATGTTTTAATTCAAAGTTTATATTGATAGCAAGTTCCTGCGCTATATAAAATGAAAAGACATTTCGTTTTTCCAGATATTTTGATTTTGCCAACGACAGTAAATCTCTTATATTCCCATTCAGATGGCAGGTGCTGCCACCTATCGCCCATAAAGCAAAATTAGAGGTCAAACATAGAGAAGTATCGCTTTTATAAGTCCCTGTTGATGTTTACAAAAAAAATTATTTTCATATGTTGATCAGGAAAGAAGAAATTGTTTCTGGAAATTTTGTGCAGGGTGTCCCCAAAGTCACAACGCACTTTCAATGGGCCTTAACCAAAATATCTATAATCAAAATGAGGACTTGAAATCCATCATTTGTCATTCTGTTTTGTATAGAATTTCTAACTTTATTATGGAGATTAAGAGTTAAGCATTTCAAAAGTGCAATTTAATTCCATCATTTTCTTCCACGTTTTATCATGCTAGCTGCATCAAATGCTATATAATACATGTATCTATACTGAAGCCAGTGTACAGTGAGTGAGTTCATGTACGTGTTTTGCTCTCGCTATTTTCAGCTGGGAATTCTCCGCGGAGCCGAGCTGAAGTGATAGACCGCATTTTTGGTTTCATTAAACTTTAATAAACACTAAAAACCCACTCAGATTGTAGGAATCCTACGCTTTTATCTCATTTAGCTAAAAGGTTCAGCGTACCGCGTAAAAGAGCGTCATCGGATGAACGCCGAGTCTTTTTCCTAGTTTTTAGGCTATGTATACGTGGCATCTCATGAGACCAACCTAGTAGAACAGAACACAATTAACCTTTCGTAAAACAAGGTTGAACGCCTGGTAATTAACGAATTAATACGTATGCTAATTTCATGTTGTTTCTAATTGTTTTTTTTTTTCAGCCACTGTTGACGCCGTCAGCATCTCCCATTTCGCTTGCAACGACACCTGGAATCCGACCGTGGATTGCAACTCTAAAATGCTAGTCAAAGTGAGTTGTTTTTACTTAACGAGCTGTTAACCTGTTGCACCATGGGTTTTCAGTTAATCAGCTGGCATTTGGAAAATGTGTAGGGTGATGATACAGTCCTGCTGGCGCTCCTTATACATGTTGTGAAAAACTTTAATATCTTTTCCCAAAATGTCTTACTTGTTTGTCTGGTTTAAAAAGAAATCAATTTGTGCAATGAGAGTAGGACTTTATGATCATCTTCCATTCCATGGCAGATGCATTCATACAAAAAATTCCATCATTGAAATTTAAGGTAACTTGACCTGGAAATCAGGGCTGTGAATTTGAAGATTTGCAATTCAAAACGATGAAATCCAAAAAAAAAATTGAAATGTTAAACAATGCCAAATAAGATTCAAAGTTGTGTACAAGTGCAGCAGATGGGCAGTGACGCATTTATTTGTGGCATTGGTCGTTATAGTAGAACCACGAAGTGATGGAACTGTGATAGAATCCAATCGCCAGTTTGCGATTGACTAAGTCTAGTATTTCGCATACAGCGCCACTGGTGAGAGGAAGGAGCCCAACAAAAAAAAAAAAAACATTGGAGGCGCTTCAACTCGAGGCGTCAGCCATTTTCCTTCCAACAACTGAAAACCAGGAATCCCTAATCGATAGGCGACACCTCTCTGATTGGCTGTCCTTCAGTTCCATCAGTTCTTCTTTCTACTATAGGCCTGGTTCATAGTTCATTTTGCATGAATTAACTCCTTCCATTTTTTGGCCCTTTGATGGCTATGAACTTGGTCAACAATGGGTAAAATGTGATTATGTGATTAACTTGTTTTTCCCTTTGCAATTGCAATTAAAATGTAACGATTATGGGAAAATAATCATACGAATAATGTGTGTTAATATTCGTTGGTGTCTGACCACCTGATTTAAATGTTTGCAGAAAGTGTGCCAACTTCATCTTCGCTTGTCCGACTTGGTCAGTGATTCGGCCAATGGCAGTGTTACTGTCCCGTCCAGCGGCAAGCGCGAACACGGTTTGATCCAGTTCATAATGACCAGTGGCATCGAAAGATTGAAGTCCACCAGCCTCCACGGAGTCGACTACTGGATCGTGGGAAGCATGGACGCCAATTACGTCAAAAATGGTGAGCATACTAGAATTCAGAAATTCTCAAAATATTGCAAATGGTACAATCAGGAATCAAATAAGGCTAAAAACGTCAGACTAAAAACGAGATGTAAAATCGGAAGACCTATTTAAATATTTGCCTTACTATTTGATACTTTGCTATCTATAAAATGGGTGTCTTAGTCTTTGTTTCTTATATTGGCATAGACGCCATTTCTTGCTGAGTAAAACTAGTCGCCATAAAGGGCCATTAATCTTCTCCGAAGATGATTGATTCAATAAGAGCATCTGGATGGCTGCCAGTGCAGTATTATATGTCGGTCATTCTCAGTTGTTTTGTTAGGAAATAGGCTATTTAGGGGCATTGTTGGAACACCCGTTAATACGATTAGGGGATTCCTCGCCAGCCGTGGTCCATTTCTCTTCGTAGACTCAATTTGGGAGAGTGGCTCTTTGCTTTCACTGCAGATTTTTTCATTACATGTTTTATAAGGAAAATACTGGCGTGAGCCAAGAGTGCCCAATCGTTCGTTCACATTGGAATACCAAATAGTAAAGTTTGCAAAAGCCACTAAATTACTTTTATTCTGATGATACAACGAAAACAAATCCTTGTATTGCAACAACTTTCGAAAGGTACTGCTGTCTTGAAAAATATACGAGTAAATTGCAAAATTAAATTTATGACATAGGTGATATTTTTTCACCAACACGTATTAGACATAATCCAGCTTCTCTAATGGGATACACTGAGATCAATACGTCTTTTTTGGATGACCCCTTATACGTTAAAATGCACTTCCAAAGGGGTCCAAAAATAGCCTGAACCCATAAGAAATAAAATTTAGAAATGTTGGTTGCTCACCCTATGCAGCAGTAACCGCAAAATGCATTTTGTTGATCAATTGCATCCACTCCCTACCACATAGTATACCTTTGAAGATAGTAGGGTGCTCGAATTGAATACAGGCTGATCTTAGTCCCACCATGATTACGATAATTGATTTTTAAAAAAAACTTAGATACAAGGGCTAGAACTTACACACACTGAAGAACTTACACAAAACCTAGAACTTACACATTTCATGTCCTTTTTGAACCTTTATTTTTTTCAATAAGTTTTATTTTTAAATAAGTTTAGAGCATTGTTTATAGGGAAATTAGTATTTTTTTTTTGATAAGATTTATTGGCACCTGATCCAGTTCGCAAAACTCAGACATTGTTCTCGACTGTTGACGGTATGGCCACCGAGTAATTTGAAGTTGAAAGGTTATTCTGGCATTAGTTGTAAAGATTGTCATTGGTACTAAGCAGTGGCTACGTGATGGCATATCATTGCCATTCGTCGTTATTTAGCAGCTCTCCCTTCGAGTGGATTTCCATTTACTTTCGATTCCCTGGGCTCTTTTTGAGCTCTCCTGAGAAGGAAAATCTTTCAGAGCCAAACCGAGCTTTCGAAAACAAGCCTGCCAGGGAAAAAAAGCATATAGCACCTGAACGCCTTAATCTTTAATGATCGATTTCTGCGCCCCTTTTTCTTACAAGAAAGGAGAACGTAGTTAAGGATTGTGGATACGCTCCACAGCCTTCGCCACTTTGTACTTAAGAAAGGGAGCCCTTCAGCCTTCAGCCATTATCGCAAATCGTTTTTATGCGAGGTTAGTTTTGACTACATCAACTGTACATGGACTCTGCATCTCTGGCCAAAAAATCCGAGATGCAAAAATGGTACTAAACTAATGGCAGCGTTGCATTCTCATGAATCAGTGACTAGTTTAAGAATCGATCTTGGAAGGCTTTGCAAAAATGCGGATGAAAAATTGCTTTGTTTCTGGGAATGCTCGTTGATTAATTTCGTTCCTACAAACGTACAGTCCAAATTGACGAATTTGATAAGAAAAACTGTAGGTGGAGCTTGCTGAAACTTTATTTATGAGCAAAAATGTTTTATGCTCATTCGAGCAAAGCAATAAGGACATATTACCATAAGTAATGAGATTGAAGCTCATTTTAAATATAAGTAATGAAATTGAAGCTCATTTTTAATAAGAAAGAGATAACTGAAAACTCATTTTTGATGAAAACAATTCGACGGCGTAGTTGATTTCAAAACCATATACCAAGAATAATGATTTTACCCAAAAAATTTTAAGAAAGTCGTCAATGAATCGTCATTTGTTTGTTCCCGTCTCCCTAAAGAATCGACATCATAGTTGAACGTATCCAAAGAAGAAAATGGCATTTAAAAATATTTATTCCAGTTTTTATAAATATGAAAAATACAGGGTGATCATATTGTCCTTCTCACTTTTCACAAATTAATTTTAAAAACTTTACTTACGGACGATTATGTTATGTTATAAGGGCACGTGTGACTTCTATGATCACTTCGTATAAATCTTCCTGTGCTGGATTAACCAATAAGCAAACTAAGCACGTTAGGGCACCAGGGCCAAAGGTGGCACCACAAAGTTGGGAAAATGGTCCTAAAACAAAGGAAGGAAAACATACACATCTAAACATAGACACCTAAACATTGTATATCTGGCCAGACAGGTCAAGGTTATAGACGATCTGAAACATTGTTAAGGGGAACATTTTCTGTAACATGTCGCGCTTAGCAACAACTGCGCAGAAAAGCTGTTCGTCATCCCCAGATATTTATCATCTGGAAACGTGCAATAGGAGGCATAACGAGGAAGTCTTTGTAATTGGATGTCGGAAAAGCGTCATCCGGTCATCATTGGGCCGTAAGCCTTATCAGCGCCTCTGTTGGCCAAACAATGGCGCTTCGGCTTTACGCCTCCCATTGAATCCAACCTCATTTTTCCTACTGTGACTGTGTTTGGGGGCCCCCATTAGCCGCGCTAGGGCGTATGGCGACCAAACTGAGAAATCGATAAGGAAATTCAGCCGAAAGCGAAATTTCGCTCTTCAAACACCATCAAGGCCCGTCATATTTTTCCCCAGCGTCGCCAAATAAACGACATTTTCGTCGTCCTAGCCCCCGCTATTGACGCGCACTTGCGCAGTTAATGGTTTACGAAATGGAGACCATTCCGGCTACGAGCATCCGATGCGAAAACAATTTCTGCATCAGCGTCTACAGTTTCTGCATATAAGCGCAATAATTTCTGTATGACGCTACTAAACGCTAGGGGACGTTCGAGTAGTATGCCACCGCAAAATGCTTCGGTATTATAGTTACTGTTTAAAAAGAAATGTCAGCGAAGTCCTACTTGAAGATAAGGTCAATTTAACAAATTTGTTTGTCTCTGAATTCGCGCAACAATTTGGCGAGGGTGCCAAAGTTCAGGTGCTAGTGTTTGAGCATATCAAACAAAAACGAAAAATTAAATTTTTTTGAAATTGCAATTCTGAACATTCAACATAACTAAGCAGTGAAATAACTAAGCAGTGTTGCCGGATAGGGAGTTTTCTAAAGTAAGGTTAATTCTTCATCTATTGATAATGAAGCTGAAATTCAATGAGAATGAAGATGTGCAAGACTGGTCACGTGAAACCAGCGACCATCTTGAGGGTTTTCAAGTGTAGATGCAATTTTCGATTCTAGCGATTGCAGCGCCGCCTGCTAGCACCCCCTGTGAACCACATATTTGAAATAGAAAAACTACGTGTTTGCTAAATTTTGTCCTTGGGGAAAAACATTGAAACACCCAAAAATTACATGAAATTGTTAGATAATTTTATGACAAATTTCTCTTCTGTGGCCCAAAAATAAATAATTGAGTCTAGCAAAATTCGCGATTTTTAAATTAGGAATTGCGTGCGTCTTCGCAAATAAATTCGGAAGGATTATAATAGCTTTATTTTTTTTAAATACAGTCCTTAAAAACGACGAAATTCATTATCGTCGCTGCTAATGAGATTCCAACCGTTATGTTTTTTTGGTGTTTTCTCGCTGTTTAATCTCTCGTTCTCTCTCAGGGTTGTCTAAATTAAATTACGAGAGGGAAAAGTTGTTTTTAATAAATGAGGCGCGGAAGAGATCGAGATAAAAGGTTTATTCCCCGAAGTGACTTTTAATAGCGAGAGCTTCTTTTATCTCGCTGAATTTCATACAAAACCACGGTTTTGAAATGCGCGTCATAAGGCGAAACGTAAAAATGTTTTCTTCTCTGAAAATGCATCTTTCAATTATTTATGAACATCCCCATTCTGCCAGTGATCGTAATGGACCATCACATTTTTCATGGCAAAACACGCTCATTCCAGGCTTTGTCTGCTTTTAGAGCCTGGTGGTTTACGCACGAAAGTATGTTTGCTTCCAATTAATAGCTCGACCAAATTAACAAATGGACACGCCAAATATACCGTATTAATCTGCGATTAATTGCTGCCCCATATACGAGCGTACGTAGGCAATCACTGACTACTTGGGCGTCATGATTGATTGCCCCATTTTAGGGGAAGTGCATCTTATGGGTAAAATCTCATAAAGTTTTTTAAATAAATAAAACATTTTAAAATTGTTTTTAATGAGCAAAAACGTTGTTAAACAATTGTCTGTGAATTCATCCAATAGTTGATTTGGTATCGTGATAAACTTATAACTAGAAAAAACAGCTTTTCACAGCATGTACAATTGTACGTGATTTTCGATACCAGCTGTTACTCCATAAGATCCAAATGCTTGAAGTATAAAACCTAAAATTATAAAACTCACCTGCAAAAATTGGTCCTTTGTAGCTTTTAAATAAGTTTTAATGAATGCATGACTTTGTGAATACCCTGCACTAGGTCATCACATTCTCATATTTATAGATTACTAATCACCTCCTCCCCCAAAAAATGACATAAATATTGATTTTCTAGCTGGTTAAAGCAATTGATATAAGCTTAAAGAAAATCATGCTTTAGTTACGAACACATTTATCGTAGGGCTTTCTTCGATTCTCATATGGGCTCGGGGATTAGCTCGAAAACCGTTAATGTGGGGATTTTTCTATAAAATGAATCTTAGCCGTGCATTGGCAGCATCTTGCTAATGCAAATGTGACAGCCGTTTTAATTAATCTCGGATCTCGTTTGCATCCGTTCCGCCGAATGAGCGCAGTACGGGACGGGGACGAGGCTGGATGAGGTTGTCATGACAACAATGGATTTGATATTTATTGATTTTGCATCTGGCTTCATATGAGTAAGAAGCAATGCCTCCACCGGCTATCAAATCTGCACTGTGTGGTGTTATTTTTTTTATTCTGTGTATCTTTTTTGTTGTTGTTTTCGTATCTCGTGGCGCTGAAAACAGTGTTTGAAAGCAAGGGGTTTCGTGATGCCACCTGGATTTTAAATTATGAAATGTACTTCGGAATATGCACTGTGGCTGCCCTTTTTTATCATGCAAATGTATTTCAGAGTGCCTTGAATGACTATATTTTAAGCAACATTGCTTTCTGGATGAAAATTTTGAAAGAATATTTAAAATGTGAATAGGTTTTAAACTAGAAGAAATTCATTTCATATATTCTCTTCCGTTAATGCGTTTGTAAAATAATCATGCAAATGTATTTCAGAGTGCCTTGAATGACTGTATTTAGGCAACATTGCTTTCTGGATGAAATATTTGAAAGAATATTTAAAATGTAAATAGGTTTTAAACTAGAAGAAATTAATTTCATATATTATCTTCCGTTAATGCGTTTGTAAAATAATATAGCGTGAATTGTTAATTTCATGTTTATTCTGATTAAAAAATTTTGTTAGTTTTCTCGATAAATGTACCCCATTTGGATTTTCGTGTATTAAGACTATTATTTTTTTCCTTTTCAGATGAAACTAATATTGACATTTCGGATGTCACTCTCACCACCCCGAACATATGTGGTCAAAGTAAGATTCTGTTTCTGTTTATTTTTGTTTACTTGCCAGGTTATATCATTTTTTAACTTATTAATCACAATTAACAGCACTATAATTGAAGCAGTACACCTTATGAATTAAAATTGTTCTTCAGCTGCCAAAAAAACCTCCAATACAATTAGACTTTCCTTCAAGCTCCAAATCCCCTTTAATTTCTGAATTTATGCACACAGCAATTTAAACAAAACATGTTTTAAATAAACTTTCTTGAAAGAGCCCTGGATTTGCTCAGCAACTTGCTGGCTTAGAAACCTGTTGATCATCGATTTGTATAGCGCTAAAATATCGTATT
>JAQFYZ010004408.1:0-11148 GCA_034695085.1 Cylindroiulus punctatus | reverse complement strand
CCTCGGGCTCATCGAGGAAATATACTAATTCATCGATTTGTGCGGTTAAATTATTTAAGCGCCAAATAAAATACAGGGTTTTTGTTTTCAAAAACGATATCATCCAATTAAAGAAGCGATAATTTAACTCGTAAATTGTGCTGGCTGAGAGACGCTAATCTTCTTTTAATTTCTTTTTGCTTTTGGCGCATGGGGTGTTCCGAATGAGTGTTTTCATAACTTATGAAACTTGGAATAAACCTGGATTTCAAACAGTTTGTCGCTGGGCTCAAATACCTGTATCCTTCGCACAGTGCTAGCTGTCGGATTTTGTCCTTTAGTCTGTGTGATGTTGTGTTTAACCTAGCTTGTGTTGCCCCTTGAAGATGGCAATCATTAAGTACAACCTCGTAGGTATGGTTTGCCATCGTTCAGAGGTTATGTAACAACAAATACAAGGGGAAATCACACATTTGTCTTGTCCCATTTGCAAAACTCTATCAATTGAAATTACACTTCTCATAATAATGCATTCGTGACATAGGATTTACTGCGCACACTTAAATGCAGATACATTGTAAATATATACACGTAGAGGCTATGATTTTTACACTGTTTGCAAACTTCTATGACCGCTAGTTATTAACAATTGATAGATCGCTAATTTAACAACAGTATTTCTAGATATTTTGGTGATTCTTGAATAGCTCTGTCTGAGCGTGGCTTCTGCAAATGTTTAGGTGCATTTTTATGAAGCCTGTACGCCCGCTTTCCGTTCTCACAAAATATTGTACAAAGTGGGTTTTATCCAAGAGCGTATATTGCTACGCTGATGTGCCCAAAATATCGAATTGACAGACAAACGATAACGCAGACAGCGAGCGTTTTCTTCAGAAACACGCCGCTGGGTATTGATATGAAATTGATGCTTTATGAAAAGAAAAAAATGCGAAAGCGCTGCCGTTTCGCGATATATTTGAACATTTCATCACGTATGAACTTTATTGAAATCCGGAACCGGCTCGTGTTGGGGAATCTGCGTAAAATCTATTAGCCGCGTACGGCATATGATTATTATTTTACTTCGTACCGTTCGGATTTCGTACGTACTTGGCATGGCCAAAAAGTCGAAAAGCTGAGGATGGGGCCACGGGGTCTCCGAGAAGGAAATGGAATACGACGACCTTTATGGCACCCAGCATCTGCATAATGCGATTGTAGCTCGATTTTTGGCAGCCCGTAATGAACCGAAGGATTTTCGCGCAGTTTCCGAAATATTTCCTAGGTAGCATCCATTTTTTTCCAGCCCCAAATCTATTCGCTTTCATTACGCGTTATGCGCTTGGCGTGTTTATATATACCGAAGATCAGTTTTATGGCCCGATGCTCGTTCCAAAAAATGAATAACGGAATGCCAAAAGGGAAAAAATTCACGATATAAGCTTTTTTCGCCGAGTTATGGGGGCTACTCGTCCAGAATAAAAAAAAGCGTAGACAGGTGAAAGAATTGCCAGACTAGATATACAGTGCGTGCGGCATATAAAATCGGTGGGCGACCGCAGCCAATGATTTTCAGTCCTCCTACGCATTCTAATAATGCGTGACTGCAACGCTTTTGATGAAATCTTCACTATTCAATCTCCTTTTCTTACTTTTTTCCCCCACTTAGACTGCAATCTCCTTTCGGCGCTGGGGCTGCTGGAAAATGGCCCGGTTAGATTGACCAAATTATACGCGCGCAACTCCCCAGACTCCAAACACCTTTCATGGCGATAACCAGAGATGAAAAGCACTGAGGGAATAAACCATCGAATTTCCATCGGATAGACGTCGCCAACACATGGAGCTAGACGGCTTGGATGATGAGGACTCTTTTAAAACTGCCCATCAGCCAAATGATGGCTTAATTGTGGCCAAATTCTCCTGAAATGGCCAAAGCCTGGTGATTTTGCTGGAACGCATCAGTAGCAATTTGCCTGCAGCGATTATGTGCAATTTTGGCGTTTGGATTAGGTATACAAGGGGTGAACGAATAACTGAAACACGCGCAACTGTATGAGGTTTGACCATTTTATCCTTCAGTGCAACTACACTCCTTGGAATAAGCTCTTGTAGATATTGAATATTCTCTAGTGGTACATTATACTGAGATAACTGATGGAATGTTTCAGAGTTTGTTTTTGAGTTTGATATTCGGTATAGAAACAAAAAAAATTGGGCTATTCTACATATTTTGATCTGCTTCAAGTCAGCTCAATATATTTATATTTCACCTCTGCTTTCTTAGTATACTAGAAGCTAGACTGTCATATTTTAAGTGAAACCTTTATATAAGGACTATTCAAGAAAGTGTATTTGGCTGTGTGCAGATTGTTGTACAGTTAAGCAGCACGACCTTAATTCACACATTATGAGATTTCGGTCACCAGACAGATAAGCAATAGGCCTATATGATGGCTTTAATTGCACAAATAACCTAACTCAAAATTGGGCACTGAATGTTTAAGTTGTTTCCTCTACCAATTGACACTAAGTCTAATGAATGACATGTTATTTTGTTTGTTGAAAATTTCCTGCACATTCTGTGTATTTCGTATTACTTTCAGTTTTCCTTCCTTTTTGCTGTAATGTTGTTGTATTTGGGTAGATCGAACCCCCTTCCTCACATGGCATCTGAGTTGCTGACTGTGGGTGTGTTGAATTGAATTGAAATGAGTTAGTTGACGTGCTTATACGTCTAACCTCAACAAATGATATCATCCTCCGAGAAAACACACAGCACTTCTCGAAAATATGCTGCGCTTCAATTTGAAATTTTCCATGGATACAGTTGTTTACGAATTTGAGAAATAAAGGATTCCACGAGAAACTCCGGGTAGACTAGTTTTGTAATCGGATGGATTTAAATTCGAAACAGTGGCTGGCTATCACGAACATAATTACAACGTTGTAAGAGGTTGTCCACCCACTGGGTTTTGGAGCAATCGATCCTTTTCTTTTTAAATTTCTTTTCGCTTCATTCTCATTCTCTTTCTTTCGTGCTGGTCGATTGACAGAATTGGAAGAGAAGCAGCCGGTGTGCTGCAAACAGATCAAAGCGATTAAGGTGAAATCATTATCAATGACATCGCTCGGCGCATGCTCAATTTACTGCTGTTTGATCTTCCAATATCTAACTCAGTTTTCTCCGTCTATCCCCGGATTAATTTAATGCCACGGGAAAGGGAGTTAATGTCGTTCCTTCATAGTCCCAGCCATGCCGTCGGTGCCCGCCGTTATTTTAATATTAGTATCACACACGTAATTTGTTAATGGCTGGGCGTGTTGGCCGATCCCAGCTTCCATTTTACCTGCTCGGGGAAAAAAAAGCAGAAATCGAATAATGCGAGCGTGCAGTTTTGACTTTTCACCCCCGAAACACAACAGCGGTTGTCATGGCTGCGAAACATTTTTCATTCGCAATTACTGGCCCCTGAGTTGGCAGATTGGAAATTGCTGGCTTAGGCCAGCATGTGCTCCGAGGTTAATCACTGGCTTCTTTGGGGGCAGGTCCAGCTCCAGGCGGGGTCCGAAGATGGATTCGCGAGTGAGGGATGAACGAAAATAAGGATTTTATCTTAATTGGTCGGGGATGTGTCTGAGAACGTTTTATCCGCTAATCTGCCACATGTGGCCATTTTAATGTTCTGAACTAAATCAAATATGCCGTCTCATGCAGGGAGGTAATCATTGTTTGAAGTTTGAATTCACCAGTTTGGATACTAACATAAAAAAACTGATTGGTTGTACATCTGGTTGCCAGTTTGCTACCAAACTAGTTAAGAAATATAATCGGTTTGCAAAAAATCTTGCAGTTATCCTGAAATTAGCCTTCCAGGCCCTTTGCAATCACCTTGTTCTTGAGAGCAGTTACTAGAATACGAGCAGAATGCTACGAGGTACCATCTCAGTCAACGGAATTGCATTCACTTGTATGAGCCTAGCAACAAATCCTCCATATGTAGTCATTGTCATGCGACAAATATGTTATTTCGCGACTAATTGGACCACGTTTTTGTTTGTACATGTATATACATGTATCCTTTGCCCATAATTTAATCCGAAATCGACGCTAATTGGTAGGGAATTCTCTTAATCCTGCCTGGGATATTCAAACTGCTAATTGAATGTTGAGAATGTCCTATGCTCACTTGCTTGTCGTAAGAAGGAGCAGTTCATCACCGTGGTTAGATGCAAACTTTAAAGTACTTTAAGCTAAGTATGCCACCTTCACTTGACTTGGATATTGGATTTCAGATTTGAAATGTGAGTGGTTTGGTTGATTCAAGGCACCCCAAACCAAACAAGTTAGTTTCTGCAAAGACATGTGAACAGTCTATACAGGCTTAAGGCGAGATGAGCACAGGTGCATATGTGTGGAATCAGATGAGATACAGCCAAGATTCTTCAACTTGAAATATTCTGTAGGTCCTACTCAATTCTCCATATGCGCTCGTACAACGTACACCCTGCATTTCAACAGCTTTTCCAGTTCTTTATTGTTTCACTGCATGATTCAACATTATTCTGGTAACTTCCTCATGGATCGAATACGACTGAAACGATCAACTCGGATTAATTATGTCATAGCTCGACTAATTCCGATGCCCTATCGTAATCTGGCTGAACAAATAGAGATTGTTTATTTGTATAAAGATCTTGTCCACTTCTTTTGTATGCGGTATCTGCGTCATGGTCGCCATCATCATCATCATCATCATCATCATCATCATTATTATTATGATGAGCAATATAGGAGCAGCTTGTGGTGTTCATTGAATGAAAATAGCAACCGGTCGTTATGCGTCGTCTCTCGTTTTAGTTCTTCTCCTTGGCTGAGCATCCTTATGGGTATCGTAGTAATGGAGTTGTTTAGACTTTGTCGCTATTTGTTCCTTACGTGCGCGCTCTGTCAACGGCGCTATTTTGATATGTGCGAGTTGATTCGCAGCCATAAAAACTGCAGCAAAAATGGCGAAAAGCATCGGATGCTAGTAAAATGAGCGTAAAACAAACAATATGTTTCGATAACAAACACCAATATTCCCGAGGGATTTTGTCATACATTAGGTTACAGCCCCATTTATCCACTGTGACGCAGGCTACAGAACTTAGCACAGAAATAATATATAATCTACGCGCAAAATTTATGTTGCATGCAACATATGTTTCTCCCTCGAGTCCCGGCAATGAATATGATTTTATTGTCTCGGGATTTGGAATTCTTGTCGTGGCGCGCACGGCCTGTTTATTTTTCACTTCGAAATTTTAAGCAATATTTTCGTCAACATTGCCTCGTAGATTCATCCTTTCTCGCGCAATTGCCGACTGACACGTTATGTAATATTGCAAATCTGGAGCTTAGCGTACCCATTCACAATGGCTCATTTCCAGACAAGAAGCATATAAGGGGGATTTCTGAATCTTTTTATAGTTCACCTAAAATACATGTCACCTGCTCATCTAAAGTATATACGTCAAATGGCAGAGCTTGCTCTTCCTTGCTCTGAACAATGTGTTTGGTCAAATCTTGAATCACAGTTCCCTTACTTCAACAGGTTTTGCCATACACGTTTTGCAAAATTTGGAAACTATCGAAACAATATTTTACTGACACGGGCATTATCACTTCATAAAGGGCAAACTGATGTGTTTTAGTCAACCACTTTGTAAATTAATGGAATCATAAATCCATTTTAACCATACGTTTAATTTAATTTCATAATTTTAATTTATATGAGGCGAAATGAATATACATGTACGCAACAATTGTAAGAAGGCAAGAATGCACTACAGATTAGACCCTGATCCCCCATACTGGTAAATCGTGCGAGGATGGCTTCTCCTAATGGATCGTGTGTTGGATGTAATTGGCTTGTAAATGCGCAGCTAAGTAAAGAAATGACATTTTTTTAGGTTATAAACACAACAAATACAAAAGAAAATAAACATACCAAGTATAGATTGAGAGTTTCGACTGTATACGCATGCACACGTAGATTTGAAATACATGTACACGTGTAAAAATATTTTGTCCACATTTAGAGCAGGGTCTATTCGAAGACTGCTATTGGCTCTTTTATTGGAAAAATATGCTTTAAATCAAAGGACAATTCACGAATGTGTCAAATCGTTTCGTTATGCAAATCATGACATAGTGTATAGACAAGCCCTTGAACGTTCCCCTGAAATCTGTCTATGGCGTATTTCGATATGTGCAAGCAGTTTCGTTGAGAACGGGGTGTATACCGTCTGTGCGAGTGTAACATATGGACTGGTGACAACCAGTGAGGCTTAAAACAACTCCCTTCAGAATCAATTTTAGGCGCATTAATTTTGAACAACGACGTTGCACGCTTTGACCCAGGCACATATTGAAAATGATAGAATACGTTTGGGAGGCCGAGAATAACGCAAACCAGACAAAGAGATATGTACTTGTGGGTGGCAGACGCTGTCAATATAGCGAATTTCATATTCGATATCCATGATTGCGATTGTCAGCAGTGAATGAAAGAGGTGGGCCACGCTATAGGTGTGCAGCAAGACGTGATTGGAAATGTCTGTAGTCCAAAATGCACGAACACAATAACATTAGCACAAAAGGCGATTCGAAATGGCTATTTTCCCCACTATAAAATATTCATGGAGGCATTAACTAGGGACGGTGGCGGGGTTAATGTCGTGCCCTTCTGTATTTCATTATACAGCAACTTTTGTTGTGGCTGTTTTGAAACTAACGGACTTTCTGCAGTCATGATGCTAGCAGAAATTAAATGTAACGCAGGCTTGGTTTGCTGTCTAGTCGGGATATTATTCGTGAATAATTGACATGTATGATGCTGGTCTTTCCATACGTGAGGTAGGATTTTGCATTGTAAAACTAATTATACGTCTATTGGCAATTTAAATACGTCGAGGTACATGCAGTTTATGGAAATATTGCATTTTAATTTAAACATTGTATTAGGTTAATCTTTATCTGTACACTTACAATTGCACAACTAAGTTTGCGTGCAATCTTTGACTCACCTTAAAAATGCAGCTCACCTTAGATATGCAAGCTCGCATGACGTACCTTAACGTCCGTCACCTGGCAGTCTTATTGCACATCACATGTTTGTATAACACAGCACCTTTGGATTTGAGGTCTATCTGAGTTAAGTAAAACCAGATATAGCACATATATATACATGTATCCAATATGTTTGTATTGGCGCCTGATCTCTGGCGATGCACAAGTTTACTTAATCTGGTTTTAGATTTATCACAACCATAGACAACAGGAAGTCACGTGCTGACCTCAACTTAAACCTGTTTAAACTGTTGATGTGCTACTGCATTCGCAGCGGCTTTTTTGGTTTGTTACCTTCAATCAAACCACCCCTGTCATTCCCCAAAGCAAAGATACTCAAGTTGAATAGTGCTGTTAAAAATGTTTACGTGCATGAGTAATTTCTAGGCACATAAATGTCGTCAAGGAATAATGTATTTAATTGTAAAATAATGTATACTCGTGATTTACTTATTTGTACAATTTGTCAATTAAGATATCTTATAGGCTGTATGGAGGCATACATGCAATTTTGTCTAAACCAAACATTTCTTTTTTATATTTCTTTATTTGTGCGTTATTTGGCACGTCTTCATAAGGGACACAGAACGCCAATTCTGATTTAATCGCCAAGCACCCTGTATGGGGTTCATTCCTCTTCGGTATCAGCACTTTCCAGACGTGTATAGAAGCTTGCGTTAACCTTGCGCAGGTTGGCATAATCACCACCGTTTTGCGGCCTCAATGCCATTTAAGTGGAATTCCAATTGAGGAAAATCTATCAGTTTGGCATGACTTTTCCACAAGTGCTGTCAGATGTCCCGCTGGGGAACTCTCCTCGTTCAAAATAGACCTGTCACTGTGAAATGGAGGGACGCATTTTTCTTCCATGTGACACACTGCAGTGCCATTTATTTAGTTTGTTTGCAGCCATCGACCACACCCCTTTCTGGGTGCTTGCGCCTGGTGGAACCTTTGCATACCATCCCCGCTAAGCTAAACGATACATCTTTATTCAATTCGCAATCGTTAGTAAATATTCCTCTGGATATTTTGCCTTCTTCTGCAGACCCCCCACACTCCCCACATCCTCTTCCTTGCTTCCATCCTGCGAAGGCAATGGTCGACGCACGCGATTCCATGGTCGATATCCATAGGCAAGCTGCAGCTTGCATGCAGTGCATTGTTGTTGCCAATATTGACCTTGCATGAAACTTGTCTGACTCAGCGCTGGCTAAATCCTCGCTGTCAACACACCGGCTCAGTTGGGCAAATCGAGGCTGTTCCACTACGACCCTCGATGCCACCGTGATCTTTAGCTTTTTGCACCAAATTCCGTTAAAACGAACAATTCATGTTTATTTTATAGACTATATGTAATGGGCGATCAATGTTACTCAGTAGCCTTGACGTTTAAATTTCGAGCTAAATGACCTAATAATATTTGGATGTATAGCGGAATATACCTTGCTCCAAATGTGTGTATCCCAACCCTACTTGTCTTGTCTGACTTGTCTGACACCTGGACGTGGCAATTGCTTTTATGCTAACCTAAACTAGCCTAAAAATGTGATTTCCGGTTTGGTTGCCCCTAGAGTTAGGCAATCACTGCCAGCTTAAGAGACGCTATGAGAGCGCGTGTTCACTGCAACTCTGTTTAAAGTGATCAAAATTCGAATTGATACTGTTGCGTACGCCATGTTTTAAATTCATTGATGTTACTTTCTGCATGACATGTTGCAGCTGAGAACCTAAAAGCTCTTTTGGGGAATGTGCTTTTCTGTTACTATTCATATTTGGATAAAAATCTTTCTGAATTTCAATTTTTTCAGTCAGTGATTCTCGTCATTACTCATTAGTTGGATTGTGGTGGGGGTGTCTCAAAAAAATGACGAAATGGGACGAAATGAGAGAAAATGTGACGACGTAATATTTGAAAGCCCTCTTCACAGAAATGCCACTGCGCATTCTATTGGAATGAGTATTCTCTTCCCTCGATATGGATTTGCTTCCTTTTTTCTGTGCGCAGCTTAACTTCAGTTATAACGCATTTATATTTGACACGAACACACCCCATTTTGACGTCAATACCATTATTTATGAATTAGATACCGCACATAGCAGAGAGGCAGTTTTGTCTGGTCCTCGCATTCTTGTTTCGCCTTGAAAACATTTCCAGGGCGACAAATTGAGTCCAGAAAATGTCTGACAACCTTTTGTGCCTCAGTACCTCAGACTTTCTTAATTTTTTTACAATTTAATGAAATCTGTCCAAGAAAGTTATTTCTGCAATTGGTTCAAATTTTGCAACTTTCTCTGGAGATGAAATCAATTTGTTTTGGCCACGCTAAAAGGTTTCGAATGAATTGCCTACCTGCCTAGCTATTAGCAGAGTGGACTATGTTGTTACTACGGTAATTTTTTCTCCGATGCAATTGTCCCGTGGTGAATTCGGGAAACCAATATATGGAAAAGATCCGATAGTTAAAAATTGGCCCTATGATTGCTGGAATCAAAAGCAGCCACATCGTTTTTCAATACAGGGAAGTAGGAATTGGGTGTTGGGTGCATGATCGTCGTTGGTGCGCATGAGCAATCCATTGAGCAGTTGCTATTATTCCACGCATGGAATCCATCGATTGCCTCTTTCCATTTTTATTTGTCCCCAGCTTTTTTTGCTTGCCCTTTCTTCGGTAATTTGGACTTTTTTAATCTCGAGTTTCGTCTCGTCAGTGGTGGGCACACAGGCAGTCCGTAAATTGGTTCCCCGCTAGGAGCAGGGTCCCTTTTTGCCCAAACTCGATTCATTTCTCACTGTGACGGCGTTGTTTTTTTGCTGGGCACCGTCCGATTTTTCTTTCTTTTCGGTCGTGTATTATTAGGGCATTTGCGGCTTCTTTTACGCTTTTTTGGCATCCGAAATTTGCGCTCAAATGAGAAGGGCAGAAAGCCGGGCCTTTTCCGATCTCAAACTCTGATTGATGAAGACGGGAAGGAGATAAGGATGGAAAAATTGCTAAAAAAAAGCAAGAGAGGGAGATGAGGGCTGCAAAAACCGAATGGGAAAAGGATGCTGGGCCAGCACAGTCGAACCACCTCCCTATGTTGGGACACCAAAACTACCCAAGATTCAGAGGCAACTAACTAGGTTTCAGACCACGGTGATTTACTTTTGTCCAATTTTTGTTCTACCACACGTTTCGGTGCACGCAATATCGAAAGCTAGGCAACCCATTCGTTAAAACCATTGATTTGGGAAACATACCGTATACTCACGTGGGCAACAACAAGCCCTGTAGGCATAGGGCTTGTGAAATGAGCATGTGGTCCGGCGCTGCAGTGAATGGCGTTCTGGTTATACGGTTGATGTTTTGATCGCCTAGTCGACTGGGGATTAGTGCGAGCATCCCCCCACTATTTCGCTAATGTCATTTTTCCGGATCAGTCTTCAGGGGTGCCCAAGAATGGAGCGCTGACTGCGAAGTGGAAAAGAAAGTCATGATGGATTATGCGAACTAGTCCCGAATCCATCGGGGCCCCTCCGCCATCCCGCCTGCTATCCAGTTTCCAGATGACCCTTTTCAGCATTTTTTCCAGCCAGAAATCTCCGAGAAGTGAATCGGGAATTTCACGGTCTATCGCAGGATGAAGTTATAGAGCGCTGCACTTGAATTAAATGTCGGATGGAGTCGTTTTCTCCCCTACTAAAGACCATTTGCGATCCCATTTCGATTGGGAGTTAAATGAGCTAAGTGCAGCCATGCCAATTCATGGCGAAATCCAACACGGGGTATCCGGTGTTTTCCAAGAACCCTTCCTGATTCCCGAGTAAATACTTCGATGCTGGTCCGCTAATGATGGATGGACTTTTTTGGGCTGTTGGTAAATGTCACCACGACAGCGCGTTTAACAATCAATTTGGATTCTGTTATCTTAGTTCACATCGGCATGACGTCTCATTACGGTGCCACTCTGTATAATTTGGTTCGCATGCTGTGGATTATTATTATTATTATTATTATTTATTCAAGAACGTCATAAGTGACAAAATTAATACATAGGTATATTCAAAATAA
>JAQFYZ010004407.1:0-11148 GCA_034695085.1 Cylindroiulus punctatus | reverse complement strand
ACGTCGGAAAATTCTAACTTGGTGGAGGGAATTTTTAAACGAAACCACCGAGGTGGTAGACACTGTCATCGCAACCCGCTTGTGGAAATCCACGCACGCTCGGATCCATATTACTGGTCCTATTTCTCGCGTGCCATCTGACGTTGGAATTCTCTTCCGAAGGATAGCCTTAAGCTATGAGAAATTCATTTCGACAATGAAGGAATTGGTGTCCACCGCAATACGGTGGTACCCTTTGAACTTAACTCGGGTTAATGGACTAGACCCCCTACCACATGGTACTAAAAATACTGACAAGGGTACTGAGTTGAATTGAATTGAATTGAATCTTGAGCATTTTGAAGATATCGACATAGACCAATGATGCACCCTGTATATTCCTTTTTTCTTTGTTATTGTGTTTTCTTCTCTTCAGACACAACTCGTTTCGTCGCAGTCGAATTGAAGCGGATTTTTTTTTCGGTCTTGAATCCAACTTTTAATGGTCTGATTTTGGCCCAAATCTGCTCGTTGTTTTTTTTTTCTTTTGTTTTTTTTTACGAGAGTCTTATAAGACTCTCGGAGGCTGCGACGAAAGGGCCAACGGCCAATTTAGCCTCAACTTTTACCCAGTTTCTATTTGGCCAAATTCAGGAAAAAAAAGTTCACCGAATATACACTGTACATATCTGCAAGATTTAGTAGCCCAGTGTCTGGACTAAATATGAAGTCTTACGTCAATTTTTGACTCAATGTACATGTATTATCTACCAAAAACTGTTGGGCTGAAAATAGGAGTTTCATGTTAAGTTCATGGGCATGGTTCTGGGTTTACGTGCAATTTCTGTATATGTCAAAAAATTAAATGGTTCAACAAAAAGGATGCTGTTGTCAAAAAAAAAATATTTTAGACAGTTTTGCCAAAACAGGATAAAATAAGTACAGTAAAAATACTAATTTATACTGTGATTTCATCCAAAATTCATTGTGTAATAAAATAAAATATCAAGTTTTGACTGAATGTACATGTATTGTCTACCAAAAACTCTTGGGCTGAAAATAGGAGGTTCATGTTAAGTTCATGGGCATGGTTTTGTGTTTACATGCAATGCTTGTATTTGTCACAAAATTAAATAGTTTAAAAACAATGGATGCTGTTGTCAAAAAACGAAGTATTTTAGACCGTTTTGCCAAAACAGGATCAAATAAGTACAGTAAAAATACTAATTTATACTGTAATTTGATCCAAAATGCATTGAGTAATAAAATATGAAGTATTATATCAATTTTTGAGTGAATACATTATGTACCAAAGAATTGTCTTCCAAAAAAATGGGAATTTTAGCTTATATTTCATGGACATTGCTTTAGCCATAAAGGGGTTTACAGCATGTATTTTGTCAAAAAATGGTATTTTTGAGTTATATTACAAAGTTTTATTAAAAAAGTTTATTAATAAATTATAAACAAAGTTTTATTAGTGATGTTTTAACAAAACCATAGTAGTTTGAAACAGAATTGGAGGGAATATATTGGAGTCGTTAAAAAAAGTTTATCTAAAAAGTACATGAAAGAATAACAGGAAACAATATTACAATATGCATCCATAAATTAAACTGTAGTGTATGTTCCCCTTTGCTTATCATCCCTTTTAATTCGTCCATTTCACCCCCTTTTTCACCTTTAACCCCCACCTCCTCTCCCACCCCTTTTCTAATGTTATTTCGATCCCATTTTCTTCTTCATCTTTCTATTTGCATATTTATTGAATTGTATTTGTACGTAAATTGTCCTCTGCCCGGGGAATTGTGGGAAGAAAAACTTCCCTTTATGGGCGTCCCTCGTGTATTCCCCCCTCCACCCCCAACCCCTTACATTTGCAAATTTATTACTTAAGGAATTGACGATAATAGAGGACAGAACATGATCTCATAAGGGGAGACGAGGAATGTGAACTGCGAATTTGAGAAAACAATTGAAGTGAATCGGATTGGGACAAATGAAATTGAACCAATTTGGGAAATAATTAGGAATAATTAATTATGAGGTATTTCAGAAAACAATTAAATTGAATGAAGTTGTGAGGGACAAAGAACAAATGAAAACAGAATTATCACGAAATGTTTGGAGAAAAAAGTTTAGAAATTGATATGGACACAATTTCGAAAATGAAAAAATAAGTAAATTGATCGAAAAGTGATTCCTTATTTCAAAAAATTGAAACAAACACGAGACAAACAGAAAACAATAAAGAACTGATTTCTAAGACGAATATTTAATTTAAAAATGAATATAACGAGTTTTGAAATGAGTTTTGCTAATGTTATTTTCATTTAAAAATAAAAATAACAAATTGTGAAATGATTTTTGCTAATGTAATTTTCATTTCAAAATTAAAATAACAAATTGTCAAATGATTTTTGCTAATGTCATTTCCAATAACAAATTGTAAAATGATTTTTGCTAATGTTATTTTTATTTAAAAATGAAATTGCTAATGTTATTTTCATTTAAAAATTAAAATAACAAATTGTGAAATGATTTTTGCTAATGTTATTTTCATTTAAAAATGAAAATAACAAATTGTGAAATGATTTTTGCTAATGTTATGATGTTTATACTGAATGCAACTTCTGTCAAAATGCAATTCAAATACTGTATTGACAAAATGGGTTTCAACCAAATAATTACATTTTATTACATTTTGAAATTATATAGTATAATCAGTTGCGAGAGAACAATTTCAACCTAGTGTTAAACTTTATGAAATTGTGAGCTAATGTATATAAAATGATCAAAATTAACCACAATATCCCCACAAAAGAATTTGAATAATCAGATAAATAAAAAATGTTTGCATCACTTCTCAGATTTAAATTGCCAGCCACCATCTCGGATATTTCGAGCGTTATTTTACGCATTAATTTGTTTTTTCTGAGCTGATGAACTTTCTTATCTTCCACCCAAACAGTCATTCTATTAATAAAAAATCGATGAATTAATCGGGTTAATGAAACCGTCTATTTGTCGATAAAACACTCTTGGCAGACTTCTCTCGATGAGTTCGCTAATTTCATGGCTTCGGGTCCATGAAAAAGACTTAAATTGCTGCTCGTCTTAATCCGGAGAGTTTTATGATGAATTAAGAAATGTATGGCCTTATCTCGGTTAGTTTTACATCCGAATTTAATTCCATCACATTTCCATTGTAAAATACACCGACACTAGGAAAGCCACGCATGACATGCCCAACATAAAGAGGTTGTTTGCTTTTTCTGACAACAGTTTAGATCTTACTGTGGAAAAAGCTTAAGGAAAAATAAATTATGGATGTAAAGGAAGAATAAAACCCAGACATGGTCATTGCGTGTAAGCGCTGGCAGATTGACTTTAGCTCGGCTTTTCAATATTCCTCAAAAAACCAACAACAACACACAAAAATGGCTGAATTGTATAGGAGTTTGTATGTGAATGGGATGAACAGACGCAAAGTCCCTTCGTCGATGCCAATTTAAATTCATGGACAAGTCGAGAAATCGTGACATCACGTCATGTATTTTGGGCAATTTGTCTAAGTAAGCAGTTACCAGAATAATCTGGTCAGGAGTGCCTTCCCCCTCCGAACTGGAAGTGGTTAGTCCCAACCTGTGGTTGGGTCCATTCTTGCTGCAGGTCTGCCCCTTGCACTGGCTGTAGTTGTTAGCTATGGGAATGTTTAGGGGTTTAGAAGAGGTCGGGGGCTTCCAAATGTTGTTCTTCTAAATTCTGGTCGACGACAGACAGAGACGTCCATCTCTGTCAAAGGACTGTCTCATTTAATGGAACAAACATGCACCAAGTGGACGAAATATTCAACAAGGAAAAAAAGAAATTGAGCGTTTTTATTTATTTGTTAAAGCGAACGTGTGTACCAAATATTTCGCATGGTGGAAATTTCATGCAGGGTGACCCCCAGAGTCACAACGCACTTTAACTGGGCCTTAAATTGGGACTAGGACGTTCCAACAAACCGATAGAATGCAGTCGCCTGCTTGAGATTGATCATGTCAGTCGCTCCACTTCGGCAAGTATGGCAGCCATTTTCCTTTCGCAAACTATGTGATGAAAAGCCTGAAGAACTAATCTATAAGCTGATTCTCTCTGATTGGCTGTCCCCCAGTCCCAACTTAAATGAGATGGAAGAACCAAGAAGTGATGGAACTGAAGGACGGCCAATCGGAGAGATGTGGCTTGTCGATTAACACTTCCATGCCGCTTTAGTCGGTTGGCACGTGGCACATGATTGTACACAACTAGGCTAAATCAATTGGACGTGATTGGACCTGAAGTCAAATTCCTCCTTGGCCGCTTTAAGGCGGTCCGGAGGAAGTCTGCGGGTCTTGGCGATGATAGGCGGGCCGTTGGTCTGAATGAAGTGCATGATGTCGTGCTTCGTCTCACCGATGGTTGTTGTGGGGTGCAAGAGATCCTGATACGTTGCCAGGAGCCGATGGAAGATGGTGTCTCCTGACACAGACCTGATCTCCCCGATTTTTCCGGGAGAAATCTGACCCATGCTGTGGAGTGACGTCATCCATCACTTCTTTGTTTGACTAAGTGTGCTTGGTGGGGAGTTGTTTGCACCTTCTCCCTATTCCTGTAGGCACGTATTGCATGAGAGGCATGCCTCCTGTGCTCAGACCCGATAGAGGATCTTGAACACAGGCTTCGAGGCTGTCTGGCATTGGGCTCATGGTCGAACATGGACATCCCCCTCCATGATAAGATTAGATTGCTCGAAGAAGTGAAAGCCAGATCCCTACAGCGATCAAACCTACACCGTGAAATTTAGCCCTGATAAAGCACAGGACCGCACATGCTGCTTATTGGCTCGTTCTTGAGCCCTCAGTAGAAAAGGAGTAAACCAATCTAATCAATCAATCGAGGGACTGCAGGTGACTTCTTATCCTTTGTCGCAGGAGGGGGACCCTTCAAATCAGACGCTGCTATATCTTCAAGCCCCACTGACAAAGCGATGTGATTTCTTTTGCATCCACCACTTGACGCGTCGTCTGCTTTTCGTTCTAACCAATAACATTCTCAATTGTCAATTCAGACGTTGATGAGAAAAGCATAGTGTTCACGGTCCTTAAGTTCTTAAGATGAGCCGCAACTGATTATCGATGAGGACTTTTGTCGTAAACCAGTGCAGCTTTCATAGCCGTACAAAAAGGACCATCCGCTAAACTAAGCCCGTTTGACTTCTAGAGAATGTAAGAGGTGCTTAAGAGAATGTTACTGTATATCAATTCAGTTCCTTTTGATTCTTCGGATTAATCCATCAATGTTGGAATGGCTCGTGGCATCCTCTTTTATTGTATCTTTCTTGCATAATTTTGCTTTCGTACCGTGGCGTAGGTGATGGGATGGTTGAAAATTTCCACAAAATTTTACTTTGAGCAATATACGAACAACCCTTTCTAGTTGTACAATAGTTTTCTTTTATTTTAAATATTTTTTGCGGAATGCCTTTGCGGATCAAAGGTTTAATGGTGTAAGTCAAACCCATTCCCTGGGATTCCGAAGGGGGATTTTGGAGTTGATGAGCGTGTTCTCGTTGTTGCCACGTACTAATGGACAGGCCTTCGGGATATGGCTTTCGTTCTAATCTTTTATTTCTCTTCTGTTGCCTTTCATTCAGATCGCTACTTTTGATACGATTACGCCGCCCGCATATTAACGCCACATTTAAGCTATTCAGGGCAGTAAAACCAGGCTTTTGGGCCTTTCTGGCTCCAGGGGGCGACACTAGAAAGGGGAAATTGACTAATGGGGATGGTGGTAGTTGATGGCCATGACTGAACATGTATGAAAAATATTTTGTATTCAGTGTCGCTCTTATACATGGCAGAAGGTGACACTTCAATGCAGAAATTGAAAATCGACAATTTGCTGAACATGTTTTGACATGTTCGTACAAATTAATCCATTTTAGCTACTTGGTTGTTAATGACTCGTATCGACTGTTCATTGAATGTTTTTGTTTACTTATTAATAAACATAAAAATTTAGACACTGATCTGTATATGCCATAAATGGATAACAATGAATGAGGCTAAGCTATTCAACATTATCACCATAGATACTGTTTACTCTACAAGAGTGGCTCTAAAGTGACTGGATAAGAATGACTCGATTACATTTATGATTAAAATGATGAATTAACATTGCTTCAGATAATGTAACAATGCAAATGAGTAACACCATAATAGCCGCACCATTAACGAACAGACATTAAATTTAATAGCAAATTAATTGACTATGACATGCAATTCCTTTCTTTAGTTCACATTAACGTTCTAATTTCCCCCAACTGTGTATCTAGATTTCAACTTATGGAAATATCATATCTCTAATAAGATCTAGTAATTATTTTTTCACGATCTTCTTTGACTTGGAAGAAATGTAATATTGGAGCATATCGTGTTACGGTATGATTTCAAAACAACTATAATTACAGTGTATGTACTGTATAGGTTATCGATTTCTTCTTTTAATTCTGCAACCATCGAGCATTTGTTTGGATTTTTCTGTTTATATGAAATAGGGATTTGGGCGTATGTACTCCATCATAGTTATTGTTTTGGTGGGGAAGTTTTGAAGTTCATTCAATTTATCATTAACTCTATTTTGGGAATTTAAGGGGATTTCATGTCTATTATGACCTTAGAAGAACGTCAGTGTGACTTTTGCAGCATCATCGACAGTGAGAGGCTATCGCCAACATAACCAACTACCGCAATACCAAATTTAAAAAACTAAGATACGAATTGCTTAATTGGCACTGTCCTGGTTCATTTGATCTATTGCTTTCGAGCCACACCGGTTTTGATTTCAAATTTCACACGTATACGTTATTTTCTTATTTTCGCGATGCTCTTTCCCGAAATGGGCAATGCAGCCGCCATCCGTTTAGCCATCTGACAGCGCGCGCTCGCGCGGCATTCTGGGTAGGGCGTCTTGTTCAATTTCAATTTGGGGTTTGCCACCATTCGATTAAACTGCCATAAAATTTTCTTTTATTGAATGTTAGGAAGCTTAAAAGAAACCATTTTTTTCTCTCCATTTCCCCCCCCCCCATCTCCAATTGCTTAATTTGCCCCCACGATTTTCGAGAACCCCGAGCATTTCTTCCATTATTATCATTGCAGCCATTTTCCATTTTCATTTCCCCCTTAATGCTCTTAAGATGGCCTTTTTACTTCCGATGTCTTTTGCATACTAATAAAGCCCAATGGAAACACGACTTCAACGATGATGGGCAAACTCGTTCGGGTCATTAGGCGCAGGCTCTTCTGTTTTAGGCCTTTTGGCCATTTTGGGTTTTCTAACTCCGGCATCCGCTCGGACCATTCTAAATTCTACCAAGTGGTAGGTGCCCTCGACGGAGATACCCTTCTGCAGGTGAGCGATCTCGTCGCTAATCCACAAGTATGCCGCGCTTAAGGCCCGCCACGTCGAGTTGTTTACCGACTCCGAGGCCCAACGCCTCAAACTCCTCCTGCAGGATGTCTACTTGGGCGATAAGAGACCCATGACATGGCGGTCATATTCGATTGACCTCTTCGGGCCATCAATGAAACCGACCATCTAAAGTCAAGATATGTGGTCGTTACGATGAGCAGCCATCCTTGGCCACACGAAGACTAGCAGATGTCGACCATCAGTGCCACCCGGGGACCACCGCAAGATGGCGCCCGAATGGATGCCGGAGAACCCTGGACGTTTCCTCGGCTGGGTTGTAGCATTTCGATAGTCCTGCTCGTCGTCCAAACGTCCAGGACGCTCTGGCCATCAATGGCATCGCCGTCCAGTAGTCAACTCTGTCACGTCGTGTAGCTGCCCCGTTCTATACAGTAGAACCTGTCTTAACTTATACTGTGTAAACTTATAACCTCCATAACCTAATATCAGCGGCCGGTCCCGAGCCTGTCCCCATGCTTGTATAATGTCCCTGTCTAAGTCAATAACCTGTCTAAACCAATACGTGATGCCCGGTCCTAACAGTATTGACTTAGACAGGTTCCATTGTATATGCATATTTTTGAGCATTGCAGCGCCCCCTAGTAGAAAAAGTGTGCCAGAAAAGTTTTTGGCAATGTTCTCGAAGACAAGTAGTGAAAGGGCCCCCCCCTGTAGAAGTCGTCATGGTCCACCTAATCTCAGACTCTGCAGTCAAACTGCAGAAGACAATGTGCATGCTGTTTAGTAAGGGTGATTCATATAAAGCTCATGATTTTCCTTTTATGTTTACTCGGACAAGAAGGATACAAGTACACTCTAAACAGAAAAAGTACAAATGCATACCCTGAAGGGTACAAATGTTGTGAAACTATATACACACCCTATGGGTACATATGTTGATTGCACATGTACCCTTGACATGTGTTTCTAGGGGTACATTTAGAGTGTATATTAGAAATGGTTATTGTGATTCCAAATTCGTCATCACTCGGGTTGGTTGGACTCCTGGTGGCAGCTTCGTTCAATGGGCGCCACCTGTCCGTTGTTAGAGGGGAAAGCCGTTCCATCCTGTCTGCTAATCCGCACTTCCTGTTGCGATGGCAAAATGCGACTCGCTCATTAGGCGCCTCATTAGCGATGCAAATGAAAACTGATTTCCTCGATAAATAAGACAAAAGGAGAGAAGAGGAATTAAGGAAATTAACCCTTTAATTGATATTCAAACGATGGCTGTTTGCGAGAAGACGATGGCTCCAGAAACGCGCGTTTCGTGCCTGGCCGCCATCTTGAATGCGTGCTTACTGCTTTCTGAAGCTTTCTAAAAATACGTAACATATTGCGTCGAGAATGAGGAGACGGCGAGGGATGGGGCATTCGAGATGGCATCTCGCATTTCAGAACCCTCAAACTATAATTTGTGTGATTGGTCGATATGGCCACTGAGGACCCGGAGCGCTCTGGGGCATCCAAGATGGCCGCCTTGAGTCTGAATGACCATTGTGACGAGATGAGTTCAGCAGTAATGATTAGATTAGATTGATACCGTATCATTCTTTCCAACGGAGGACTCCATAATGAGGCAGCAGGTGTTGCCTAGTGAAGGGAAATTTCGGAGTACGTGCTCGAGGTCCTTCTCGGGCTCTGGACACAAGAGGGCAAGCCTCAGTATGATGCTCCCGGTACTTGGTCCTACATGTAGTTTGTTGCCAAAGCACCGGTTCCAGCTTTAAAGTGCAGATCACTAGCTGCTTCTAGCAGTGTCATAGCCATTGCCCGCGTTGAGTACATGTAGGCTGTCGAACGAATTGCTGCTGAAGGCCACCGCCAAACCTTTCTGAGCGCGACTGCTGGAGGCGACACCAAACCTTTCTGAGCTGATGCAGGACTCTAACCAAGGAACCCTCACGTTGGCACAACCTTGCACCCTTATTCTGGCCCTGTCGCTAGATTACAGGAACGCGCCACCGTCCCCGGCCTTAGCAGTGTCATAGTTCTCTGTTTATGTTGTCCTTCCTCCAGAGGTCCGCGATGTAGCAGTTTTCTGTTGTTCAACTGTCCTGTCCACCATGGAGTCCCGAGTCTTTACTCCGTCAGATGTACGTTATACATGTAGGTCGTTGAGATGGGCTGCATGGAGTTTCATATAGTATGCCTGTACCATGTGGTGTTAAGTTCAAGTTGTTTTTATCTATACATGTATATCTTCCTCAACTACTGGGCCATATGTTTTGTCCATATGTTGGACCCAGCCGAGATACTCGAGTTTGCTGGAATCATCTCTGGCGGCAAAGCTTGATCTTGATCCGGGATCTTGGTGTTCTAATCAGACCCGACATATCTTGGTCAGCTCATGTAACCCTGATCACCAAAAAAGGCTACAACTTGGTCAACCTGTTGTTCCGATCGTTGGAAAGCCGAGACCACGCCCTACTGACCCTCGTCTTAGTCACATACGTCTGGCCAACATTGGAATATGCCTCGCAGGGTTGGTCACCATGGCTCATTCGTGACATTGACGCAGTGGAAGGTGTACAGCGTTACTTCACATGTCGACTGTTTGGACGACAAATAAATATCATATCATATCCCATGTCACCTTGTAAAGCTATCTTTCACCGCAGTGTAGATCAGATTAGATTATACTAGCAAGTCCTTTATGACAGATGCTCCCACATGGTGGCACTACTGATGGTTATAATGGGTTTCATGAGTCCTTTATGCTAGCGCTCTTCGGTGTCCACCTGGCGGTAATAGTCCAAAATGGCCTCCACGAATTTGTTGTGGATTTCCTTTCGGGAACAGGCTTTGTTTCTGCGGAACTGATTATTAATCGATAAGTGCTTCGCTGTCCCATAAAGGCTTTTATTGCGTTTATTGCTCACCATATTTTGTCGCGCGTCAATGGCCGCCATAAAGCCGCTTTCACCGTTTAGCGCTTATATTTCAAATGCAAAATGCGATGCTTTTTATTCGTCTTTTTTATCGGCGATATCCTCGCCAAATGGACATTCCATTCAAATTTTTCGCATCATTTGCACCCTCTCCTGCACCAGTCTTTCGCATTCCGACGCCATTTTGATCATGACTTAGGACTCGCCCCTCATCACCACCGATGCCATTTTGAATGTGGCCCCTCCAGGCCTCCGTACGTTTTTCATTTTCTGCCTATGGGCTTTCCACGAATTACGTATTTTCATCCAATTTTTCTTTAGGTCTTTTAAAAAATCATGCAAATTCGTTTATTTTACGATGTCAAATCCAACAGACACGCTATTAGATGTAGCTTAGAAACTATTCTGCATTTTGAATTTTGAGTTTATTGCTAATTGATTTTTTATTTCTTTTTATTTTCTTATTTACTTGAATATTATTTGTGTTGGATTATTTATTTTGCACTGATTGAAGTGATTATATAAGTGCAGGGACGCGACCCTAATCTGAGGATTACCTGTGACTGGTTCACTCCGACATTTTTAGGCACCAGAGTAATAGACCAATGGTAACATTATACTGAAAGTGGACAGTCAGTCATACTGTAGTTAATTCAATGGGTTCCAGGTTTCAGCTGCTACCAGTGTTCCACCATTTTGGACTGAAATAATTTTATTAACGTTGCAGGGTTGATATCACTCTGGTAAGTCAATAAATACATTTTTTTGGAAATTG